>WNGS01163519.1:16368158-16378661 GCA_020271785.1 Procambarus virginalis
AGAGGGGTTTCACGCTTTTCCAAATATGATCTATTGACTGGCAGCAAAGTGCCATCAGTATGCTCAAGGATCTATCGGAGCCCCCTTATGTTACGCCAGTATGCATAAGTACTTTGTATTTCAAGATGCCGCCTTAACCTCCCTCCCTCTCCCTCCCTAAACCCTTCCTAGTATATCAAACCCTTCCCCCTTTTTACCTCTGGCGTCAGACCTGGTTGTTCTGGGAAGTCGCAGCTCTCCCTACAATGATATCATCATTTAGCCTCAGTGACAGGGAGAGAAAGGGGGGGTTATGGGGTGACGGCGGCAGCTGGAATAGGAGTGGCTGCTTCTGGCGACCAGGCCTCTAAATGATCAGTTATGGCAAGAATAGACCGGCAGGAGAGGTGTGTGTGTGTGTGTGTGGGAGAAATTGGGTTTCCAGGCGTCTGGTAAAATGACACCATCCGTCCGCGTGACCGTCCGTCCATCCGTCCGTCTTTCTACCGCCCCGCCCGCCGGGACTCTGGTTTTAATTGACAAATATAGCGTTCGATTTCCGGGCTGGGGGATCCTTCCCCCCCTTCTCTTCTGGGGTGTGTTCCCAGACCTGCGTTGGGCTCTGTGGTGGGAGAGGATAATGACTGTGATGGAAGTTGGGGGGCCCAGGTCAGTGGGGGGAGGGGGTAGGTTAGTGAGGGGGGGCAGGTCCAATATAGCAAGGAGGGCAGGTCAGTTAGAGCAAGGAGGACAGGTTCAGTTAGAGCAAGGGGCAGCTCAGTGAGGTGGGGGGGGGCAGGTCAATAACTGGGGCAGGTCGATGAGGGGGGGGGGGCAGGTCAGTTAGAGCAAGGGGGTCAGCTCAGTGAGAGGGGGGCAGGTCAGTGAGGGGGGGGGCGGCTCACCACCCATTACCAAACTGTTTAGCCTTGGAGACAGACAGATAGGTCTACATAAAATAGGTTACAAAGTGAGAGACGAATGCAGGTCGACAGAATGAGAACACTTGGTAATTTGCTTCCTCATCTTTAATACAGTTCTCTCATCTATATCCCTTCTCTCTCTCTCTCTCTCTCACTTCCGCTTATCCCACTACTCAATCCAACCTTCCCAACCCTGGCGGCATATCCCCCTATTTATACATCTCTCACTATTCTATATCCCCTCGGCCCCCCTTTCTAAACTTCTACTGGGAGCGTCACCCCACTCCAGGCTTTTGCTGTCCACAATTACACATTCCAGTCCCACATTTTCATTCCCGCTCATCAACCTGTCGTCAGAGGTCCCACACATCCCTGCCGTGTTTTAGCTTCAAGCTGAATACCCACACACACACACACACACACACACACACACACACACACACACACACACACACACACACACACACACTCACACACTCACACTCACACACACACACTTTCTCATCCTTCCAGGAGGCATATTTGCTTATATTCTCTCTCTCTCTCTCTCTCTCTCTCTCATCTCTCTCTCTCTCTCTCTCTCTCTCTCTCTCTCTCTCTCTCTCTCTCTCTCTCTCACTCACCCGTTTCTCGTCGTTAGTCTCCCCTGGCTTATTAACTCTGTATACCACAGCAACCTGACTTGGTTTACCACCTAGATTTCTCGAGTTCGAGTAGTGTGTTTCCCCCCCCTCCCTCTACTCCCCCCCTCTCTCCCCCTCTTTCCACGACCCCCCTCCCCGCCCCCCCCCCCCTCCAAACAACCCCCCTCCCTCCCTCCCCACCCCCTCCTCCCCTCTCCACCCCCTCCCAATAGAGGCTCGCGTGCTTGTCATAATACAACTCGGAATTAATACCCCGCCTAGCATTAGAGCAATTACAGGGGCCTAATCACTCTCCGGATGCAATACGTCACAGTTGCAATATTTGGCTTCTTAACGCGGCCGCTGTCCGTGGTCGGCGATAACGAACCTTCCAACCTGATAATTAGATAGGTAAATACATTAGTTGGAAATAAGAGGGGTAATTAGTGTCGTCAAAAGGGACGGCGTGGAAGGCTGTCAAGGGAGAGTGACAGAGCGAGGAGGAACAGGAAGATTTTTCCCGTTTCTTTATATGGAAAGGGGGGGAAACTGGTGAGGGGGGTGGGGGGGGGAGGAAGGGGGTTTGTGAACTGTCCAGGTGGAATGGGAGGGAGGGGGTTTGTGAACTGTCCAGTGGGATGGGAGGGAGGGGGTTTGTGAACTGTCCAGTGGGATGGTGTAATGGGGGTTTTAAAGAGCGGGGTTTACTGGGTGCGTTCACTCTGGCGCGCGTATGGGTTTGGTTAGGAAGTGTGGGTTCACTCTTGTGTATGAAGATGGGGTTAACACATAGTGCGTGGAAACCGAGTGGACACATTATCCAAGAGCAACGTACGTCAACTTCAACGCCGAATCAACGTTAAAGACATGCATTCAACGTCGAACCGCACTCCAGCCTTGGATATTAGGCCCCCCACTGTTGCGACGCCAATAACTTCACGCTGTTCTATAGAGCTCTGGAGCTGCGTTCACTAAAATAACCCCGTTATTTCACGCGTTGCTCAGAAGCCAATCACTAACACCAGTCTCTTTTGGAAACGTATCATCCAGAAGCCTGGAAATTTATTCCAGGAACGACAAGGAAAAATACTCATACAGCTCACAACGACTTCAGACACAGAGCGGCGCAAATATATTGAAGTATACACAGGACTTTCGGCTTCCAGCCAATTTGGCAACAAAGTCTTTTGGTCTTTTGGCAATCATCATGCCAAAGACCAGGAGCCAGATTCACGAAGTAGTTATGCAAGCACTACGACCCTGTGTATCTTTCCTCAACCTTTGGCGGCTTTGTATTATTATTAACATTGTTACTGAGCTCCGAAGCACCAGGTGGCTGATTTTAACAATTACACATTTGATTGGGCAGGGGAGGGAGTTTTCATGCTTGTAAACTGTTTAATAAATGTAAACAAAGCCGTCAAAGATTGAGGAAAGATGTACACGTTCGTAAGTACTCTAACTGCTTCGTGAATCTGGCCTACAGGTCTTCATAGGGTGCGCCTTGGCTACATCTTGTTTCAAATGAGCAATCGACACTCCTGTATACTTAGGTCACTACTTCGGTTCAAGACTTGACTTCGGATAGCAAAATGACGGCAACAGTGGCAGAGCATCGATGGCAGAGCAACTTCACTCCCGATACAGGTCGTCCTCATCAACAGAGACGTCCTCTCAACAGAGGAGCCTCGTCCACAGCGCCGTCACCTCATGCCACACAGGGGCAGCCGTCCATAACATCCACACAGCAGCCCGTCCTTGTCAACAAATACCAAATGCTTGTGAAAGCCAGCGCTAGTCCTGTTTTTTGAATGAAAACATTTTGCACACGACTCACAACTAAAAACGTTCGAATTTCTCTGGTCAGGGCTTCGCTGGCGACCCTCTGTTCAAGCTCCCATTCCTATAAATGCTCCACGCACGTGCTTCAACATGTAAAAATTAACTGCCAACCGAACCTGAACACGTAACCTCCGCCTATAACTGATAGCTAAGAACCTTTAATTATTAACATTAATGTATATGAGAGCAACTCCTAATATTGGAACACACACTGACGTTAAAATTGATAAAGGCGTATTTAGGAGACGATCCACAGCTTTGACCTGACTTGAGAACAACAGCCCGAATTGAGGACAAGTTATCGTGACACCAAAAAGTAGCGAAGGAAGTGCCACGACCCAATCACGGACCGTCTGGATGGTGTCTGACGTCACAGACCTCCTCTCCATTGGCTGGACACCAACGACTCCTGTACTGTATCGTCAACATATATGACGTCAGAGCTCTGTACCTGACGTCATCAAGTCTGACGAATATAATACATTACTAAACACACAACCTAATATCAGCCTCATGGCAACAGATGATAAAGCCTGACGTCAGAGACGTCATAGCAGCTCCTCATACAGTGGAATCTATAATATGGGCCGGGATACAATTATGACGTCACAGTGACGTCACACGCCAGCTCCATACGTCACGAAAAGCACAATACCTTATCTCTTACTCTGGGTGGGTTAGTGCTAGGGTAGGTGAAATTGGTTACAATAGGAAAAGTTGGGTTAGGTTACACTAGATTAGGTTAAGGTTAAGTTTCAATAGGTTAGGTTAGGTTAGGTTAAGTTTACTCGAAGAGTAACTATAGGGTGGGCACCATCACGCGACCAATATACTCCAGCCCCTCATGTAACATTTACAAGACAACTCATCGTGTCTTCGCAGCCTGTAAGAAAATAATCGACTCCTTGTGTGCTCGCGAAGTCACAAAATCACACGATTTTGTGACATCGGAGACGCGAAGGAAGATAATCCCTGAGAGTCTCTTACACCGCACTTTAAAACATCTTCGCTACAGTCTCTGAATTTCATAATTCTCTCGACAAAAGAAAATTACACTTAAAAGGACGTTTTCATTCTCGTGGGAGCGAGGGTTTTACCCCCTTGTCAAGCCCGGAGCTGGATTTGCAACGCCAGGAGCTAGATTTGTTAAGCCAGGAGCTGGATTTGTCAAGCCAGGTGCTGGATTTGTCAAGCCAGGTGCTGGATTTGTCAAGCCCGGAGTTAGATTTGTTAAGCCAGGAGCTGGATTTGTCAAGCCAGGTGTTGGATTTGTCAAGCCCGGAGCTGGATTTGTTAAGCCCGGAACTGGATTTGTTAAGCCCGGAGCTGGATTTGGCAAGCCCAGAGCTGGATTTGTTAATCCCGAAGCTGGATTTGTCAAGCCCGGAGCTGGATTTATGAAGCCCGGAGCTGGTTTTGTAAAGGCCGGAGCTGGATTTGTCAATCCCGAAGCTGGATTTGTTAATCCCGAAGTTGGATTTGTCAAGCCCGGAGCTGGATTTATGAAGCCCGGAGCTGGATTTATGAAGCCCGGAGCTGGATTTGTCAATCCCGAAGCTGGATTTGTCAAGCCCGGAGCTGGATTTATGAAGCCCGGAGATGGATTCCTCAATCGTCCCGTTTCTTTTCTGTACATGTTCAATCTTAATCTAAAAACTTTACCTTCATTTCCCTCTCTAACCCTCCCTTTTCGTCCTCCTGCCCCTTCTCCTCCTCCTCCTCCTCCCTTCCTATCTTCTTTAACTTCAGCGCATGAAAATATAATCATACGGTTGACAGCCTTAAGAATCTGCGCGCAGGACAATAATCAATCAATTCCAACAATTCTCAATCAATTCCAACAATAATCAATCAATTCCGACAATAATCAATTCCAACAGATCAAAGGAGAAAAACTCTAAAATCAAATGTTTTCCATCTTTAAAATTGCAGATGGAAAACAATTATTAAAAACTGGAAAATTATTATTATTATTTGTTATTATTATAAATAATAATAATTAAGTTTATTATTATTATTATTATGGAAATTATTATTATTAAATTATTATTATTATTATTAGATGGAAAACAAATTAAAATCATCTCATTTAAAATCTCTAAAATCAAATGTTTCTTGAATACCATCCAACAACGACTAGTTGGATCACTATGGGTTCTGGGACCCCCCATCTTCCCTCAGGACCTGGGTCCAGATTCACGAAGCAGTTACACAAGCACTTACGAACCTGTCCATCTTTTCTCAATCTTCGGCGGCTTTGTTTACAATTATTAAACAGTTGATGAGCTCCGAAGCACCAGGAGGCTGTTTATAACAATAACAACAGTTGATTGGGACGTTTTCATGCTTGTAAACTGTTTAATAAATGTAACCAAAGCCGTCAAAGATTGAGGAAAGATGTACACGTTCGTAAGTACCTGCGTAACTGTTTCGTGAATCTGACCCCTGGTGACTGGTGTGTTTATTTTCACGGGAGTTTGAATAGCAATTTATTTAACAAGACGGAACAACTTTTCGTAGCAAGTCATGACACGGTAACAATAGAGACCGTGACCCCTGACCTCTTTCTCACCTGGAAACACCCCTCCCCCCCCCTCAGGAAGTATAGGAAATATATATCTATGTCTCACGAATTAACTAATACTTAGATTACCGTGGAATGTCATAGTTGTGGAAGTACTCGGGTGGAATACTAGTGCGCCCAACCTGCAATATTTAAAATATATTTCGGAATCCTCAAAGATATACGATTTAATCGAGGAAACCATTTGACGGAATTCTTGACAATCAAAGCTGTTACAAAATAGAAACGCCTGGTGGATTCCTCAGAAAAAAATATTAATAATATCTTGAAATATCTGTAGTGATATAATGGATAAAATCATGCAATCTCGGAGCAAAACACAGGCATATTATAAAAAGATTCAACGATAAAACTACTGAAATCGTGTCTTGTAGGTAGATATTTGCGGTTACTGTAAAGGTGAGAAGACGGAGAATGAGGATAAAAAAAATGTGCCAAGAATTTTATAACAAGCTGCAAAATAAATCCGAAATGTGGTTTCTTGATTTTAACACTAGCAAGTGTAAGGTTCTGATAATGGCAACAGGATTAAGGAGACCAGTCGAATGATATAAACAAAGAAGGGAAACCAATGTCTTATAAAGCAACTAAGAACAGACAAATACTAATAAATAGACAACACCAGAACACGGTTATCTTGAGGTTATCTTGAGATGATTTCGGGGCTTTTTAGTGTCCCCGCGGCCCGGTCCTCGACCAGGCCTCCACCCCCAGGAAGCAGCCCGTGACAACTGACTAACACCCAGGTACTAATTTACTGCTAGGTAACAGGGGCATAGGGTGAAAGAAACTCTGCCCAGTGTTTCTCGCCGGCGCCTGGGATCGAACCCAGGACCACAGGATCACAAGTCCAGCGTGCTGTCCGCTCGGCCGACCGGCTCCCCTGTCTTAATCTGTCCGGCACGGTGTCTTAATCCACAACACAAAAGATGATAAGATCAGCAACACACACTAACTAATGGTGCACCTGTTCACCTAGCAGTAAACAGGTGCCAAGGCGTTAAAACAGCTGCAATGGCCTTGCATCTTGGAGATATATGTGTGACGAGGTTCGAATCCTCGTCACGGCCCTTGTGGATTTGTTATATGTGTGTGTGTTTGAGATAAATATATGGAGCATACACACACAAACACACATATCTCCAGGATGCAAGACCATTACAGCTGTCTAACTCCTTATCTAACTCCTTATCTAACTCCTCTAACTCTTCAGAAGACACTTCTGCCTCGACAACCCGAGCACACCGCCATAGTCATGCAAGGATGCCTACTACAGAACAGATATCTTAGAAGAAAAATAGGTCTGGAGTTTGTAAATTAATACACCCGACGATTAGAAAGGCGGGGGTCCAACACCTCGATCCTACAGACTCAAATTGTAAACACCAAAGAGTAAATACACACTCCCACATAAGTGCAATCTGTTAAACGGAGAAGATGTCAAAGCCAACATGCATTTTAGTACATAATATGACACGAAAAGAAATCTTCAGGAGGTGGGGGCTACGAACTGAAGTTCGACCCACCAACTTCATCTAGGTGAGCACATATTCAACATCACGAAAACAAAAGAAGTTTTACAAAAAAAAAAAACATGCAAGCGAACAGTCGCGAAACTTCTCTCTCTCGTCGCCCCATTGGCAGAATTGGTGGACATAGTTGATTGTTAACGCGTGATAGAGTAGGCAGTCCCCACCCTGGTAAATGCCCCCCCTCCCCTTCCCCTTTGGAGGCATTAACCTCCCCTTTGGAGGCCTTAACTACACCGAGGACAGGCCAGAAAAAGGCATCAGTGACTGACACCGAGGCCTTTGTTGTCGATTTCAAATAGCTTTCTGTTTCTCGTAATTTGTGTAGGTAATGGGTTTTATGCTAATTGGGGCCCGCGCCAGCCTGGTGATGTTTGGTGTAGTAATTACCTGGTTCCAGGAGTACCTGGGTCGACCCTGTGGGCCCCCCGCCCCCCTCCCCCTCTTCCCAGCTCTTGCGTCTGTGGCCCTTTCTTGCGTCTAGGGGCCCATCCCTGCGTCTAGGGCCCATCCCTGCGTCTAGGGCCCATCATTGCGTCTACGTTCAGGGAACTACTGTGGAAACTGGTTGTGTGAGTCTGTGTGTGGGAGTCTGTGTGTGTGTGTGTGTGTGTGTGTGTGTGTGTGTGTGTGTGTGTGTGTGTGTGTGTGTGTGTGTGTGTGTGTGTGTGTGTGAGTGTGTGAGTGTGTGTGTGTGTGTGTTACAGAAGGGGGGAGGGGGGCCGGAGTTACGGTTGGTGGATTAAGCGGGTCTCCGGGAGGAAATTATTTCATCTGGGTCAGGGTGGTCTGGTCAGAGACCGGGCCGCCGAGACGGTGCTCCCCGGAACGAACAACAGGTAGGTGTAGGATGTCGCTTTAACCAATCATCGACCGTCCTCATTTCAGCGACACCCGAATTTCAGCCAATCAGCGACCGTTCTAGGGCATACTATTCTTTCACTCTAAGAGCCACTAGCTATTATTACGCTTCACTCTACACGTCAGAAAGCGAAAAAAAAATAAAAACCCAAAAGAGATTGTCAATAACAACCTCATTTGGTAGTTACGTACAAGCTTGTGATTGGGCTTAACTACCTGTACGATCGATTCTCCGGCATTATCAAAGATAATTTGTGCGTGTCAAACCAATTAACACACACACGTCGTTGCCAGACTGACAAGCCACCAAGCAGGTTGCATCTGCATCTTAGCATCCGCCAATGGCTGGTTGGAATGGCGTATAGATCGGGTTGGCATCACACAATCAATCGTGTACTTGCTGTAGGTGATTAGGTGATTAGGCGTGATGATTTGATGTCAAACAGACACACTGTTGTTGTTCGTGTGGATTAGGAACCAGGGCAAGCCCTTTGTGTAACTGTATGGGGGTAGTGTGGCTTGGGAATGGCTTGAGTGTGGCTTGAGTGTGGCAAGGTAAAGGAACTTGGATATATTAAATCACTCATGTAGATGGGGGGATTTTAAATAGTGCATATTAACAATGCAAATAGCATAGAATAGGTATTGGGTCAACCAACTCCTATGCGCAAAATAGGGGCTGTCACGATCAAGAATGAAACAAAAGAACACACACACACACACACACACACACACACACACACACACACACACACACACACACAGCAAAATAATGCACTGAATGCCTTGAGAGTGCGGAGACAGGAGTCAAACTCCTATCAACAATGCTGCACATTGGATGTGGTCGCGTGTGTGTGTGTGCAACAATAGAGCTATATATAGCTCTATAGTGTGTGGGTGTGTGTGTGTGTGTGTGTGTGTGTGTGTGTGTGTGTGTGTGTATACACACACACGCCCACTTCACCTAAGCCATTCTCCTTGAGAACGTGGGCTTCTCACCCAAGACTGACCATGCGCGCGGCTCTCACAAGGAAGGGCGTGGACGCCTGCCCTACCTCTTATACCCACCTTAATAGCCACCTTCAGCAGCCATTACACGCGACATTAGCATTTACAAGTGTGTCATTGATGGGATCTGTCGTGGAGTAATGGCTGCCCAGTTCGGCTATACATCCCCGTGATCCGTTGGCCTTGGCCCTTCTGTTAAGCAACAGGGTTACTGTTGATACTGTTGGTTAGGCTCCTGTGTTGCGCTGGGCCATGCTGCCGAAATTGGAGGCCATTTCTGTGGCCTTGTTCGGCCAGGTTACGGTAGAGGAGAAGAGGTCCCCCTCTTCGCTGGCTCCTCTCTTAGGACGAACACCGCTGGAGGAGAGGTGGCTGTTTCTTCAAGAAGGATTTGCCATCAGATGGAGCAGTTTCTTCTGTTGATATCTCACCTGTGGCGGGAGCAGCTGTTATCCTATGCGCAACATAGTTTTATAAAGCTATTTCAAGGACTGGGTCAGCCCAGCTGGGAGAAACGATGCGGGTCTATAAACGTATTGTAGCCTTCAAGAACTTGTACAGACCAACCCCCGCAGTTTGTAGAAGGCCGAGAGACGGGGCCCAACAGATGAAGCTTACCCCCCCCCCCCAAACACAATTAGCCACATATACCAGAGTAATTGACAGCAATTCATCACATCGATATATTACTGGCTAATGACTAGGAGCGGAAGGAATATTGAGCAGGATCATTATTGTCCATTTCTCATCAAGTGTGGCTCGGAGACTATTTTAAATGCAAATGAATGCAATTCGGTTTCCGTTTCCAAAAATTTGAATGAAATGTTGAATATAAGGTTTTCGCGTCGTAAAGTTACCGCGAGATGAATTATGGAGCCGCGAGATTCTTGCAATCGGCTCTGTTGCAGGCAGATGAGCCACACAACTGGTTTCTTCGACAGTGCTAACTTAGTATCTACGTCCGTGTTGACGACAGTGCTAACTTAGTATCTACGTCCGTGTTGACGACAGTGCTAACTTAGTATCTACGTATCTACCTACGACTGCTCTCTCTCTCTCTTTCTCTCTCTCTCTCTCTCTCTCTCTCTCTCTCTCTCTCTCTCTCCTCTCTCTCTATCCCACACACGACTGCCCGATCTAAGTGGGAGGAATAT
>WNGS01163519.1:16394104-16404608 GCA_020271785.1 Procambarus virginalis
TTATTTTGTGTTGAAACTGCTGTGGGTAGCACCTTTGTTCGCTGTTGGGTAACGATGTGTTGTTGTGTCAGCGTCCGATATGTTTGACCAGGTTAGGTTTATTGCTTCAAGGGCCAGCAGCTTCAAGGACCAGCTGCTGCAGCTGGTCCAGCTAATTGGACCAGCTGCAGCAATGACCAGCTGGTCCAATTAACGGCTGCATTCACAGCCAGCTGCGTCATTGTTAAGCGGCTTCCCCCCCCCCCCTCCCCCACACACACATCACCATAGTCACGTGATATCACTCTCAGAACTCGAGGAAACACGCCATGTGCCTCTTCACGCCGTGATCTCTCCAGCCTTGCGCATCAGCTCCAGTTTCACCTCTTGGTCGCGCGCCTTCAAGCGCAGGTCCTGGAGGGAGGCCTGTCTGCGCTCTGCGTCGTCCCGGCGCAGAGGGAGGGGCGCGAGAGGGTGCGCCTGCAGCCCCTGCGGCCCCGTCAAGGGAGGAGAGTAAGGTAAGGGAGGAACCAATCCGGATTGGGAGAGAGAGGAGGCATGGGATTGGAGGCCGGCAAGGGTGGGAAGGTAAGGCTGCAGGCTGGCCAGATAGGGAGAAGCTTCCAGCTTCGAGCGCTGTGATAATTGGGCCAGGACGGAGGTGAAGGATGGGGTGTAGGGCAGCAGGTGCGGGGCCAGCGCAGGCGGCCTGTACTGCAGGTCGCGCAGGACGGCCAGAGAAGGGTGCATGTAGTGTGAGCCCGGCGGCAGGAGATGCTGGGAAGCGGCGGCAGCGGCGGCGGCGGCCGCAACGGAGGTTGGCGGCAGGTAAGCGCCTGGCGGCGGCGGCACTCTACCCCCGTGGAACATGGCGGCGGGGTCGAGGTGCTTGGCCGTGGGCGGGTAGCCGAGGCCGGCGAAGGGGCTGGAGATGGTGGGCGGGAGGGCGGGGTTCTGCAGCGGCATGGGCGTCGAGGGCGGGAAGGCGCCGTATGGGTGGGTCGACGGGCCGACCTTCTCTTGTTTCCTCCACTTGGCCCGACGGTTCTGGAACCACACCTGGCGGGCGAGACAAACGAGTCACATTAATAAATGGATGTGTGGGAATAGATCAGCTGCGTTACATCAATTATTGAGGGTTGATTATGATTGGTTATTAGGTCCGGGCAGCGAGTCCGGACCTAATAACACCCGGAGAGTTACTGCCTCTTGACACGACACACACACGACACCACACACACCTGTCCGGGCAAGTATAAGTGGCAGCGGGCGGCGCCACTTGTCGTGTTTCCTTCTGATGAAGCTAATGCGGCCAGTTGGTTGGTCGCGCTCGGCCACGCGTCGTCGTTTGCCGACGACGACACGCTTCTTATCTGGGAGAGCTGCGACACCTCCCTCCCCCTCTCACAGAGCAACGACACACCCCCCTCCCCTCTCACAGATCTACGACACACCCCTCCCACCTCTCACAGAGCTACGACACACCCCTCCCACCTCTCACAGAGCTACGACACACCCCTCCCACCTCTCACAGAGCTACGACACACCCCTCCCACCTCTCACAGAGCTACGACACACCCCTCCCACCTCTCACAGAGCAACGACACCACCCTCTCCCTCCCCTCACAGAGCTACGACACACCCCTTCCCACCTCTCACAGAGCTACGACACACCCCCTCTCCCACCTCTCCCAGAGCTACGACACACCCACTCCCACCTCTCCCAGAGCTACGACACACCCCCCCTCCCACAGCTACGACACCCCCTCCCTCCTCACCCAGAGCTACGACACCCCCCCTCCCACCTCTCCCAGAGCTACGACACCCCCTCCCTCCTCACCCAGAGCTACGACACACCCCCTCCCACCTCTCACAGAGCTACGACACACCCCCTCTCCCACCTCACCCAGAGCTACGACACACCCCACTCCCACCTCTTCCAGAGCAACGACACCCTCCTCTCCCAGAGCTACGACGGCTACCGCGGTCCACCACAACAACACGCGTGATTCTCGCCCATTCCTCACCCGTGCGGACAAGCGCCGCCCTGACTTACAGGCATCATTACTGCTATATCAGGAGAAAATTTAATTTCTCATGACAGCTTAATTTCTTTCTACTTTATTCCTCTGAGTGATGTTTCTCCCGGGACTAATATAGCTGGTTCTATCCTCGTTCCGTTGGGGGGGGATAATTACACGCGGCGCTGCTGCCACCTCCGGCGCTATCGAGGTTCAGCGAGTCTGCCCTCGCTCGCGGAGCCCCGCGAATTCAACTCTTTGGCTTCAACACACTCTCTTGAAACATAGAGAGGTAGTATGTTGAATGTATACCAAGACGAGGAACCATACCAGCGTCTTAATGAGACGAGGAACCATACCAGCGTCTTAATGATACGAGGAACCATACCAGCGTCTTAATAAGACACATTCTTCTTCTCCAGCAACCTAAGGAAGCAAGAAAAACACACACACACCTAACTCCTTCAGATTCCAGTCATAACAAGAGAACAACACATCAGACTTCTCTGGTGGTTCCCTACTGCTCCGCCAAGGCAAGATAAAGACACTACTGCACCATATATATATATATATATATATATATATATATATATATATATATATATATATATATATAGAATCGAGCAAGTCATATGTAATAACGAGAGCTCATTAGTCAGGTTAATTACCCTGCAGTTCGCGGACGATCGTTAGCTCTCCCACCTGTCATTATTGACTCTCGTTGAAAACAGTTGAATAAATGTGATGTTCTGAGGCTGATGGTGATGTGGGCGGACGTGGGAGGTGGTGATGTGGGACGGGGGGGGGAGGGGTGGTGGATGGTTGGTATAGTGAGGAGCCAGATGGAAGTCTGGTGGATAGTGACTATAGGTTGGATGGTGGATCGTGTGGGTGGTGGATGACTGGTTAGTGTGGGACATGGATGCGTCGTGATGGTGACCAACGTACTATAAGCAAATCAACTGGTATAATAATCAAAATGAAATCCGTTTTCTATGCATCGATAGGTCCGGTTAGGTTAGGGGGGTTAGGTCTGGTTAGGTGGGAAGGTTGGGGGATCGTGCGTTTCTGGTTGGGTTAGTACTTTGTATATATTTTGTACGTTGTGGCAGATCAAGGAAAAGGGCTGTGAGCACACACACACACACACACACACACACACACACACACACACACACACACACACACACACACACACCTACAATGTCCTACCACACACTACTTTCACCATGTCCCCCTTTCCACCCTTTCCCCCTGTCCTTCCTCCTCCTTCATCCCATACCCTCCCTGACCCCCCACCTCTCACCCCAGTATCCTCTGAGACCCAGTTATCCACCTCACAAATCCTCACACCCATGGAACAGCTTCCTCCACCAGCAGAACACTCACCAAGAAGGTGACATGAGAAGGACACAAGAAAGTGAGTCTGAAGGCAATGTACACAAACTTAGATGGGATTACAAATAAAACAAATGAACTTGGAGAATGGGTACTAGAAGAAAACCCAGACATAATAGCACTCACAGAAACAAAACTGACGAAAAACACAACAAATGCAGTGTTTCCACAGGACTATTATGTTGTGAGGAAAGAGAGAGAGAGGAAGAGGTGGTGGTGGTGTAGCCCTGCTGGTAAGAAAAGGCTGGGGTTTTAAGGAGATGGCTTCTCAGGGCTGTGAAGGTTTCAGTGACTACATAACAGGTGTCATAACAACTGGAGGACAAAAAATTATAGTCGTAGTCATATATAGTCCACCACCAAATGACAGAAGACTTAGACAGGAATATGATAGAAACAACATGACCACCATTGACATGATAGAGAGAGCAGCTTCTGTTGCTAGCAGGAATGGATCTGGGCTACTAATAATGAGTGACTTCAGCAGAGACCCACATGGAGGACCAGATACATGAAGAGCTAAGCTGCTGGACGTGGCAACAAGAAACTTTCTAAGCCAACACATGAAGGAACCAACAAGAATGAGAAGGGAAGATCAAGCCATGCTTGATCTGATATTTACCATAAATGAGTGGGATATAAGGAAGTTAAGATGGAAGCTCCCTTGGGAATGAGTAATCACAGTGTATTTTGACCAGACCACACACTAGAAGGTGAAGGGACGACGACGTTTCGGTCCGTCCTGGACCATTCTCAAGTCGATTGTGTATTGATCACAGTGTATTGGTCTTTGAGTACCTGGTAGAGCTAGGATTTATCTCCCCCCCCAAAAAAAAAACTAGGAAACAAAAGGCTGGCATACCGAAAGGGGAATTATGAGATGAGAAGTTTTCTTAATGAAATACTTTGGGACACAAACCTCAGAGCTAAGTCTGTTCAAGACATGATGGACTATGTCACCCAAAACTGTCAGGCAATAAACAGATTTATCCTGGCCCAAAAGGAAAAATCGGAGAAGCAAAAGAATAATCCATAATTTAATAGGGCACGTATGGAAGCAAAGGAACAGAACAAAAGGGTGTGGAGGAACTTCCAAAATAACAGAACACCGGAAAGCAGAGAGAGGTACCAGAAAACCAGGAATAAGTATGTAAGTGTGGGAAGAGAAGCAGAGAAAAATTATGAAATTGATATAGCAAACAAAGCCAAGACCGAACCAAAGCTACTCCACAGTCACATCAGGAAGAAAACAACAGTGAAAGCACAGGTAATGAAACTTAGAACAGGCGAGGACAGGTATACAGAGAATGAAAAAGAGATGTGTGAAGAACTCAACAAAAGGTTCCAGGAGGTCTTCACAATAGAACAAGGTGAGGTCACTGCACTAGGAGAGGGGGAAGTAAACCAGGCGGCCTTGGAAGGGTTCGAAATTACGAGAGATGAGGTCAACAGACACCTGTTGGATCTGGATGTGAGAAAGGCTGTTGGTCCAGACGGGATCTCACCATGGGTACTGAAAGAGTGTGAAGAAGCACTCTGCTTGCCACTCTCCATAGTGTATAGTAGGTCACTGGAGACGGGAGACCTACCAGAAAAATGGAAGACGGCGAATGTGGTCCCAATATACAAAAAAGTGACATATAAGAGGCACTGAACTACAGGCTAGTGTTCTGACTTGTATACCATGCAAGGAGATGGAGAAGATCGTGAGAAAAAACCTAGTAACACATCTGGAGAGAAGGGACTTCGTGACAAATCGCCAACATGGGTTCAGGGAGGGTAAATCTTGCCTGACTGGCTTAATAGAATTCTACGACCAGGTGACAAAGATTAAACAAGAAAGAGAAGGATGGGCGGACTGCATTTTCTTGGAGTGTCGGAAAGCCCTTGACACAGTACCCGATAAAAGGCTGGTACATAATCTGGAGAGACAGGCAGGAGTACCTAGTAAGGTGCTCCAGTGAATAAGGTAGTACCTAAGCAATAGGAAGCAGAGAGTTACAGTGAGGGGTGAAATTTTATAAAGCGTGAAGTCACCAGTGGAGTCCTACAGGGCTCTATACTCGGTCCTATCCTGTTTCTGATTTACGTAAATGATCTCCCGGAGGGTATAGACTCATTTCTCTCAATGTTTGCTGACGATGCCAAAATTATGAGAAGGATTAAGACAGAGGAAGACTGCTTGAGACTTCAAGAAGACCTAGACAAACTGAAGAAATGGTCGAACAAATGGTTGTTAGAGTTTGACCCAAGCAAATGTAATGTAATAAAATATTGGTGTAGGGAGCAGGAGGCCAGATACAAGGTATAATTTGGAAGATGAAATTCTTCAAGAGTCAGAGAGAGAAAAAGCCTTTGGGGGTTGATATCACGCCAGATCTGTCCCCTGCAGCCCATATCAAGAGGATAACAACAGCAGCATATGCCAGGTTGGCCAACATAAAAATGACATTTAGAAACTTGTGTAAGAAATCATTCAGAATTTTGTATATCTCATATGTCAGGCCAATCCTGGAGTATGCAGCCCCAGCATGGAGTCCATATCTAGTCAAGGATAAGACTAAACTGGAAAAGGTTCAAAGGTTTGCCACCAGACTAGTACCCGAGCTGAGAGGTATGAGCTACGAGGGGAGACTACGGGAATTAAACCTCACGTCGCTGGAAGATAGAGGAGTTAGAGGGGACATGATCACCACATTCAAGATTCTCGGAGAAATTGATAGGGTAGATAAATACAGACTATTTAACACAAGGGGCACACGCACTAGGGGACACAGGTGGAAACTGAGTGCCCAAATGAGCCATAGAGACATCAGAAAGATTTTTTCAGCATCAGAGTAGTAGACAAATGGAATGCATTAGGAAGTGATGTGGTGGAGGCTGACTCCATACACAGTTTCAAGTGTAGATATGATAGAGCCCAATTGGCTCAGGAACCTGTACACCTATTGATTGACAGTTAAGAGGCGGGACCAAAGAGCCAGAGCTCAACCCCCCACAAGCACAAATAGGTGAATACAAATAGGTGAGTACACACACACACACACACACACACACACACACACACACACACACACACACACACACACACACACACGAGCTAGAGCTTGTGTGACACACAATGATGCCGGAAAAAAAAGACACCCAAAAAAGTGTTAAAAAAAAAAACTTTCCATCGCAAAAAGATGTGACAAAATACATTCAGGAGAAGGCAGTATAGTGTGTACCAAAGTCACGTATATATTCATGGTAAGAAAAACTATTTACGTGACTCCACGAGCGTAATTCTCTTGGTGTAACTACGAATATATATATGTATATATATATATATATATATATATATATATATATATATATATATATATATATATATATATATATATATATATTGGATCTATCTATATATATATAGATAGATAGATAGATAGTGAGGAACCCATCAAGAAGTGACCTTCGACTGAAACTAAGCAGATATCGGTAAAACTAATTAGGAAAAGCAGGTACCAATGTGGGGAAAATTTTCCTGGCGAACTGAAAACAATGAGAAAATGAGTTGAGGAGCCAAGGAAGGTTTAGACCTGTCGCAATGATGGTCTGCGTTACACTGAAACGCTCATCGCTGAAAACATATTTTAATTACGAGGGACAAAGAGACAGGAAGGAGTTCAAATCTATATAAATATTATCATTCCTGGTCAGAATGAGCTGTCTCGAAGCTTGAAGGAAATGCAAAGGGGAGCGGGAGGAAGAATTGAACAAGTCATTTTAAATGAGAACCTCGTAGACCCACACGAGAAGAACATATATATTAAATAGAGAAGAGAAACAGAGACTAAAGCGAGAAAGGTGTTGAAAGAGAGACGAAACTATTGCACATTACGAGGAAGATCTCTGTCAATGACTTACGTACAGGGAACGAGACAGACGCCCGTCTAATGGAAGATGACGGGAAGATATACGGTGGAAGTAGATAAATGTCTTTCCTTCCATTATAACATGAGGGCAAGTAAAGCCATTTATCAAGGAAGTAGATGTGAGGTAAGACCAAAGTCTCCCCATCGAGAGGGAAGGGTTTATAGAAGTGATCGCCGAAGAGAGAAGTGCCCGACAGCTAGAAGACAGCCGCTAGTGGAAGGACCCTGCATCAAGCATGTAGCCCATCAGGCGATGAGTCACAATAACGTGGCTGAAGTATGTTGACCAGACCACACACTAGAAGGTGAAGGGACGACGACGTTTCGCTCCGTCCTGGACCATTCTCAAGTCGATTCTTGGCTTCATTTCCATCATGCGCTTAGTGAAGAATAGTCGTGTTTTTCAAGCAAACACGACACGATAGGAGCTTATGGAAACTGAAGTAATAAGCAGCGGAAACAAGATCAGTTTCTCTGTAGACGACGAGGCACAATAAACGTGACTGAAGATATGATAACCAAAAAACACACACTTGAAGATGAAGGGACGACGACGTTTCGGTCCGTCCTGGTCCGTTATCAAGCCTTTTTTTTCATGGATGTTTCTGCGCGGGCCCTAAGCCTCTGGCTGGCCCACTAAGTGTTGCTTGTTTCTGTTTTACTTGGGCGGAGTATGAGTATTTAGGACTCGTATGGTCGCTTCAGTAAGATTTTGCCATATGTGTTTAACAACTTCTTCTGCTCTGTTGAATCTAAGTTGAAATCTTAATGGGTTTGTAACTGTGCACTGTGTTAGATAATGTTCCAGTGGTCTGTTGTGGGTGTAACTGTGCACTGTGTTAGATAATGTTCCAGTGGTCTGTTGTGGGTGTAACTGTGCACTGTGTTAGATAATGTTCCAGTGGTCTGTTGTGGGTGTAACTGTGCACTGTGTTAGATAATGTTCCAGTGGTCTGTTGTGGCTGTAACTGTGCACTGTGTTAGATAATGTTGCAGTGGTCTGTTGTGGGTGTAACTGTGCCCTGTGTTAGATATCAAGCCTTGATAAGGGTCCTGGACGGATCAGCGTACAGTCACCTTCTGTGGTTGATGGTTCAATAGGTCACTGAACTACATGTTTAACAGATCTCTAACTCTGTCCATGGAGGACAGAAGAAAAAATATATATATGCTGATTAGCACTGTAAATGTGCGGCCACGTCTGTGCTTGAAAATAATAAACAAACACAAATCTTGTGCATGATTTGTGTGCTAATTTGCACACAAATGAGCGAGCCTCACAGACATTAGAAAGAAGGTCTTCAGTGTGATGAGTTGTTAACAAATGGAATGCGAAAACTACCATTATAGTAAGTACCATATAGTACCATATAGTACCATATAGTACATATAGTACCATATAGTCATTCTATACTGATTTTATATATTATAGTGCCAGGTAAGTCCACTACGGGCTCACCATAGCCCGTGCTACTTGCCCCGCTCCTGTGCCAGGTAAGTCCACTACGGGCTCACCATAGCCCGTGCTACTTGCAACTGGTTCCGAGTAGCTGCATCTATAACAACTAACAACGAAAGTGAAAACGATTAGGGATTGAAACTTCATATGTAAATTCAAATTTAGTTATGACAGAGCCCAATAGGCTCAGGCACTAGTACATCAGTTGATCCAACCAGTCCTCTTGATAAAATACATAGTATTTTGTCGTCAAAATCCCCAAACGCTCAAAATTATGATGTACTATAAATCATAGCGGCTAGCAAACAGTCACGTTTTTACGCCTGGTTCCATCAGTTAGGTTAGGTTCGGGTAATTTAGTACAACATTTTTTGTGACATTGTGAGACAACTGGAGAGGACGGGCTGGTTGATTGGCGGTCGAGGGACGGGACCAAGGAGCCGAAGCTCAACCCCATCCTTCCCCCCCCCCCGGCAAGCACACCAGGCGAGTACCACGTAGCTTCACGTAAAACCTATTCTTATCTTAATAAATCTAAATAAATCTTAATAAATCCTATAAATTTACATAAATCCTCAGGAGTAGAGACCGTCCACAAGTGATTGGGCACCATCCCACTCCCTCGTCCAATCCCAAATAATTATCCTCATCCCTTCCAAAGCAAGGGTCAAGCGATATTAATTCAAGAATGTTATCTTCCCCCCCTTTTCCAACCACTTGGCCTGGGCGGTAGAGCGACGGTCTTGCTTCATGCAGGTCGGCGTTCAATCCCCGACCGTCCAAGTGGTTGGGGCACCATTCCTTCTCGCCGTCCCATCCCTTACCCTTATCCTGACCCCTTCCAAGTGCTATATAGTCGTAATGGCTTGGCGCTTTTCCCCTAATAATTTCCTTCCTTCCCCCCCCCTTGACAAATGTCTTACGTGTGTCAAGAAAGTTAAGACGAAGGAGGTTAAGGTAATGAAGTTTACCCACAAGACGCAACAATTGAGCATGATCTAAATACACAAAAGGTAACCCGAAGAATTGACAAATGCGTGAAAGAAAACCCAAATTTTGACAGTAGACGCACAGTTGTTGTTGTTGTTGTTGTTATAGATTCAGCTACTTGGAACAAGTTCCAAGTAGCACGGGCTATGGTGAGCCCGTAACTTACCTGGCACAGGAGCGGGGCAAGAAGCACGGGCTATGGTTAGCCTCGTGGACAGGAGATGTCTCCCGTGAGTAGACGGACAGGAGTTCTTTAAGAAAGAGTAGAGAGGTAATCTTCTTTGATAGTCTAAGAATCCTGAAAGGGAAGGGAAGGGAACTTTGAGGAGAAAGTGCCAAGCCATTACGACTATATAGCACTGTGAAGGGGGAGGTGGGGGGGGGGGTCAGGATAAGGATTTGGGATGGGACAGGGGGAAGGAATGGTGCCCCAACCATTGGACGGTCGTGGATTGAACGCCGACCTGCATGAAGCGAGACCGTCGCTCTTACCGTTAAGCCCAAGTACTTGGGCTAAGAAACCTGAAAATCTAATCTAAGAAATCAGAAATATTCAAAGAATCTGAAATAATCTAAGAAATCTGAATCCGCCTTGCTTGTGACTCCACTTTGCCAACACCACGTTCATTCAGAAATCCAGATTTAACAGTAACGCTGTTAAATTCCACAAAATTTTTCAACGCAATGTAATCCTTTTTTTTTGTTAGTTTAATTATAACATTTGATACCGACCATAGTCTATA
>WNGS01163519.1:16450206-16463877 GCA_020271785.1 Procambarus virginalis
TTGCAGTCTAGTGCCAAGCAGATGGCCTCCATCTCTGAACAGACAGAAATTCTCTCCTAATAGTATAGATTAGCCTAGGTTAGAGTGCATTAAGCCAAGGATTGGAAGGAGAGATTAGCTTAAGTCACATATTATGTTGCTATTAAAAACAGTTCCAGTTTGTTAAAAATCAATATACAAAAGTCCCTTCTGGTGATCCATCACAACATATTGGTACTTTCGACTAAATAGTTACTATAACTACTTTCATTTTCGGAGGATTGGTTGCTATTTTACTGCTACTCTCTCTCCATATGTATTGTTATGATTCCTTGTACAGCATTCCTGTCCCCTGATCCACTCCTTTTTTCCCTCTGTCATTCTACCACTATTGCTCTTTATCTTTCTAGTAAGTTTCTTCTTTTTATCTTTCCTTTATCTTATCTTCTACTTTCTCTCTTCTTTATTTTTCCTGCTCAAAAAGCTATGCATGTTAGTGGCTTTGCAAAAATGTAAAAACATCAATGCTATGTATTCTCATAAACCCAATGTACCTTCTTGTATATATAAATAAAAAAATAAAAAATAGTAGGTAGATGGAACTCCTTCCTGCTTCTTGGGAATTGACTGCATACACTTGCTTCTTGCAATACTTTCTTAACCTCTGGGTCTCTTTTCGTAATGTACTTATATATGAACTTCTCAAAGGTCACATTCGTGTGTGTGTGGTGAGTGGAATGAGAGATGTGCTCAAATTATAAATAATAAAGTTGTCACAATAGTTAAGAATAACTTAACTTTTGTGAAAGTGAGCAATTATTTTTAATGTGAATAAACGCTATCTTCCTTTTCTGCATTTTTCCGTAATTGTTTAAAAAATCATAAAATGAAATAACTCATAAACTGTTTAATTGCAGGTCAATGTGTGGGACAGTATACTAGGTGATACAGACATCCAGAAGATGGCAGTCTGCCAAACTGACCCCAAGGGAAACTTCATCTCGTGGGAGGCGGGCTGGACGCTCCACAACGTAACTTCTTATGACATGTCTCTGGACAAATTTTGTCATCAAGAAGTGGGCAATATTTACTTCTGGTTTCCTGATGTTACTGACGACACCGCTCAGTACCTGTGTGAGGCTCTCGGCACTCACCTGCCGCTCGTAAAAAGCTTACAAGATGCCCGGCATCTGTACCAACTCTTGGAGACCATGTGGCCTAATGGTGACCATTGTCCTGTCTACATCTGGAGTCCTCTCAATGATAAGAAGCAAGAGAATGTCTGGGTAGCTTCTTATGACAAGAATTATATTGATAACTCTACCTACTGGTCACCAGATGAGCCTAATGGTTATAGATATGAAAACTGTGGAGCAATAAATCTTGACGGTCATATTGACGATGACTGCTCCTGGCGTAGGTGCGCACTCTGCACATTTACGGAACCTAAGAGATTTTCCTTGCTAGGGACATGTGAGCCAGAACTGCGTAACATTTACTTTGTCGCGTACCAAGAGGAATACGGTGGTTTGATCTTCAGGAGTTACGGATCAAACCACATTAAAAAAGTGAATGGGACATGGATTTACATCAACGCAGTGCAGGACTACATCATAGCCAAGATGGAAGAATTTGATCCCGACTTTCCAATGGGGCGCAGATGGTGGCAGCTGGAGAGAGAGGTGTGTGGCCAGCCAAGCGGTGGTCGACGTCTCATGCTACTCACACCTTGTCTCTCTAACCATTATACATGTGATGACGGGACCTGCATCCCTCACCACTACCGCTGTGATCTAAAATATGATTGTAGAGATCTAAGCGACGAGCTGGAATGTGAGCTCATCTTATTCCCCAAAGATTACCACCAGAATCTTCCTCCAAGAGTGCCTGGGAAGGAGGATTCGAAGCTTCCTGTTGTCATAAATGTTATCATTAAATCCATAGATGTTCAGACGGTAGCGATGTCCATGAAATTATCTTATGAAATAGAGATGATATGGTTTGATAACAGGCTTCAGTATTATAATTTGAAGTCAAATGACAGCCTAAACAGCCCAACTGTAGACGTGATGATGAAGCTGTGGTCGCCGCTGGTGAAGCTTCTCAACACTGACACCATCGACCAAACACTCTTGGCCGCAGACACCAACACACTTGTCAAGAGACTCACTCAGCCCTTGGGAAGGGACGAGGGAGCTGCGGGCGAAGGTTAGCCACCTCTTACGAAACATTTTATATATATATATATATATATACTATTAGCATAAGTAAACTCTCGGTTGATTGATACAAATATATTTGCTATTTTGACATAATTATCAATGTGCCATTTGGTGTTATTGTGAGCTAAATATTGACTGAAGGTTATGATGTATTGCTTCAGTGGACATGTATTCTGGAGAAGAGAACCCCATATCTGTGAGCAGGAAGTACAGCACAGTGTACGCCTGTCAGTTCGACCTCACACTCTACCCCTTCGACAACCAGCACTGTGACATCCACCTTCAGATCGTGTCTGGCCAGGTGTCCTTCCTCGAAGTCCACTCTAACTCCACCGTTGTCTACTTGGGAAGCAATGTCCTCAATGAATACAAGGTCCGCATCTGAACTCTCTCCAAGAGGCCAATTTACATTTTCATATTTAATATTTTGAGTATATTTTCAATGAGTAAATAGCGTGTATATTATAATATAATATAGCTGGTTTATACATGGTTGAGCGGCTTGTGTGTACCTCAGATCGGGGACGTGAAGGTGCTCCTGAGGAAGGACTACCTGGCAGGCGAGGCTCGGGTCCGGGTGCCTATGACACGACAGTTTGGTAACTCCATCCTCAACATCTACATTCCTTCCCTCATCCTCATGATCATCAGCTACCTCACCTTCTACTTCAGAACCTCCATCTTCGACGTGCGAGTCATGGTCACTCTCACGGCCCTTCTCGTCCTCGCTACACTCTTTGCTCAGGTCCGTTCATACCATTACTCTCAACCAGTACACATGAGCACAGTCAAATATGATGAAACGCTTACATGATCTGTTTTCTGTTGGGAGCCCTGTTGGCTCCCTGAAGCTATCAAACTGACATGTGCCATATTAGTTTGGTGCCATCATTTCCAGAAATTCGAGTGCCTACTGGAGACCAGCACCAGAACCTGGTCCCTCAGAGAGGCATAGGGAGC
Organism: Procambarus virginalis; assembly: GCA_020271785.1. NCBI lineage: Eukaryota > Metazoa > Arthropoda > Malacostraca > Decapoda > Cambaridae > Procambarus > Procambarus virginalis. The sequence continues at coordinate 16,453,368 of WNGS01163519.1, forward strand.
AATGGCCAGTATGAGCACTCTACATTTAGAGTTTTTCATGTCTGCCATCGACTGGGGGATACCACCTGAAAGGTAGGCTAAACAATACAAATCTCTAACTGGTTAAAATTGCGACCTACGTCTGAAGAGAGACAAAGATTTGTCCTAAAATAGAACAATGAATCATCATCCCAATAGCGCGCCCATTAGTTAGCATCTCCTTTCCTCGACAGGGAGGGAGAGGGAGTCCGCCCAGGTGAGCCAGCCGCACCACTTCCAGTTCGTTGACTGATGTGACAATGTCCACACACGTCTCCTCTGGCCTTGAATTATGTATGGGTTTGGCGTTTGTGGCTTTGTCAGCTATGGTGGTGGTTCCCAGGTGTTCCCAGTACACTGTGCTGCATGCGCCTGGGGCTATCTTTCCTAGGTGCCCGATATGTACTTCCCCTTGCATATCAGGGTTATCTTCCCTGGGATGTTCGGGTCTCACTCCCGTTTGAGAACTTCATCGCTTGGTATTGTTCTTGCCCTTGGGGTCTATCAAGGGGTCATGGGCTTCCCGTCTTGCCCCGGGTAGGGAGTAGGATTTTTTGCTGGGTGGGCGTGGGCAAGCCACGCACTGCGGCCGGCGTGGCTTGCATCAGCAGCGGCTGACGATTCTCTCTGGGGACCAGTTGGTTTATGTGTTGCCTTGGGACCGTTTTAGTTTTCATGGCACAATTTTCGAATCATTGGTGGAGGACGTCTGCCTATCTTCCCGTTAGGCTAGCCTAGGTTGTGTTGGCAGTCCTCCTCTGTTATCCCAAGGTTTCACGGCAACCGCTGGTTGTCAATTTGCCTGCAATAGGCAGGGGGTTACCAGCTTAGCTGGCCCCAGTGCCTGGGCTTCCCGTAGAGATAACGTAACCTACAGGACCTGGAAATCCCGTTATGCTCGGGGTACCATGGATATGTCTTCTGAGCCCTGTCTCGCCTTTTGCGATGCCAAGGGTTGTTCGTTGCCTCTGTCTAGTGGTGACAATCATCCATCCTGCCTTTTGGGTCAGAGACACCTACGACCCTGAGTCTTGCGGGACTTGATCCCCGCTTGTTATTAAACTTCCCCATTTCTTGTCTGAGGGTGTTAGGAGTCAGGCGGCGGCTTTATTGCATGCTAGGTATTCTGTGTTGCAAAGGGCCAGGTTAGTTGCCCGAATGGAAGCCTCAGAGCTACCCCGTTTGGATTTTAGGGATCAGGATTTAGAGGCATTGGTTACTTCAAACTTGGTTAAGTCCACACTCTTGCTTCCTTTCCAGGTTGGTGTTGTTTGCCCTGCTCTTCCCCTCCCCCCTGCTTCCGGCTCCCAAACGTTTGAGGGTTTCAGGGCCACTGCAGGGTTTAGCTTGGGATGAGGCTTTGTTGGCTTCTGAGGTTGCCCCTACCGACTCGGGGACAGAGGTTGAGCCTGATTTCCCCGCCAAGGCTTCGGAGTCGACCCAGCAGGCTCCTGTCTTTTGATCTTTTCCCTAGGTCTTTTTTCACGGGTGGTGGGCGGGGATGAGGGCTCTGCCCCTGGGGCTTGTGTCGGGGGGTTCCCGGGGTGCGGAGGGAAGCACCCCGGGAACACTCCAAGCACTCCACTCCATTTGGAGTGCTTGGACTCCATTTGATCCTGCCTGGGTCTCTGTGCTTTCTGGGCCGGGTTTGTTGTTGCAGGGCCAGGGGTTTTCATATCCTCTGTCTCTGCATTTGAGTTGGGTGCGGCTCCCCCTCAGGTTCGTTTCCGAGTTTCTTTGGGTTCCTCAGATTCGTCCTTCCAGAGTTTCCTTCCTGTCAGATTTCCCCATGGAGGTTTGGGAGGCCTTTGGTACTTACCTCTTGCAAGACCCGCTTTACACCTCGATGATGGATCCATCTTCCTTTGAGTTTGGTTCTTCACTGTTTTGTGTGCGTTACGAGATTCCGGAGTCTCCCTAGCTGGCGGACTGTCCTTTTTTCTCTTTGGGAGCTTGGCACAGGTTTTGCCAAACCCACATGCTTGAGTGGTGAAAGGTTTCCTTGATGTTGCAGGTGTTCTTGGTAGGCTCCTTGGTGTTCTTCAAGGAGTGCTTCTGCGCCCCTGCACTTTCCTGTGAAGTGGGTCTAGATCAGTTACATGCTTAGATCACTCAGCCTCGGTCTTGCGCTTCTTCGGTCTTCTCGAGCTGTCTTCGGATTGGCTTTCGGAGGATGTGGAGGCATTGAATGGGGGTCTTTTGGCTGGGGTTTTGGTATCGGCTGCTGAGGCATCAACTGCCCTGCTGAAGCTGTTTGTGTGGATCATCCAGGAAGCATTTTCTGTTTTTTGCCTCTCATCTCGCGTGTTGGCAGGCCGTCCTCGCCCTCTCTTTGGATTCATCTTGGGTCCTGGCTTCACAGTTTTCGTCTCCATTTTGTCCCATGTTGTTTCTGGAAAACTGTGTTGCTTTGTTTTTTGTCGGCAGCTTCTACTAGTTGCCACCCTATTTCTGATTTGTTGGAGCTCTGCGCGGGGTGTTAACACTCTTCTCGGGGTGGTAGTGCCAGTTTGAGCCAGTGCATCCCCTGGGGCCTTCTTCGTCTAGTCATCATGTTGGTCACTCTGCAGAAGTCGGCTTCTTGGGGGTCGTGTCGGCCTTTTTGCAGTGTCCCATTGATAGGGCATTGGGGGAGGCTGACTCTGTTTGCCCATGCTTGGTCCCATGATTTGTGTGCTTTTTGCGTTGTCTCTTTCAGACTTTGGTGGCGTTGGGCAGCTCCTGTGGAAATTTTTACCCACTATATCTACAATATTATCTAAGAAATGCATTATTTCTATATCATATCTAAATCATATCGAAATCATATCAAAATCATATCAAAATCATATCAGACTCACTATAGATTCATTATATCTGGATCATACAAGACTGCCACCTATGATCACGTACACCATAGGGCCCTATAGGTGCCTACGTGACTTGGTGCATGATTTCTCAAGGATCCAGAAGCTTCTAGAAGGATTTCTTAATTCAAAAACTATTGGAACAATTGAATCGATTACTAATTATAATCTTTAAATTCTATATCTAATTATATTATAATCTCATCTAATCTCAATCATATGTCTAGACAGTAAAAATAATCAATCAATATTGAAGGCTACCATGCTCAGGGAGCATGGGGGGGGAGGGGATGATGGCTGGGAGAGAAGCTCCCACCACACCCCAGGGCAGAATGCGTGTGTTTACAAACAGTGAACAAGTGTGATGGTGCCTTGCGAACAATTATTCAGCTTAGGACATCTTATAAATTATCTTTATCACCAGTTATTACTCTCTAGAACTAGGGGAGTACCTGGACAATATATCTACAAAGAAAAATTCCTAGAACATTTCTATATAAAATTGTAGAGTGGAGCACACAGAGTGACACCCATCTCCACCTCCACTATCATCACCTATCATCCTACTGCAAATGCAATTAAGGGCATAATCACGTAGCAACGCTACCAGAACAATCTACAGCAAAGCTGTGATATAAAATATCATGCCTAAACTCGACAAGAGAGTTATCCAGTCTGGCACACTTGTCAGACAGGCACCCGGCATTCAGAGAAGTATATGAATGTTACTTAATTATTAATTGGCCAATTGTATGCTTGTATAACTTTAATATATCCAATAAGTCTGTCTGTCGGTTATAGAATGAGGCAAAGCCTCATATTTCAGTAAATTTATTAATATTGTAGTGCAGCAGCTGAATCCTTTCCAAGTATAAAGACACTCATGAGGTAAACAGAACCTCATGAGTGTCCCTTGTGTGGGAAAAGTTTCAATCGTGTTGACTGAACCTGTTCATATAAATTGAATATTTCTATATAAATATATATCCTTTGTGACGATAATCTCTTTCAAGAGAGATTGAGCCTGCTCTTCCCTAAATAAAGTTACTTATATACAAACAAGAATAAGATGCTACCTTCAAGATACGTCTACCAGTAGCACAAAACGTTTTGACCAGGAGGCAAACGTACCCTAAACTCCCCCACTCCACACTCCCTCCATGCCGGCTCGCCACCGTCATCAACCAGCAAACTACCATTCCAGCCTGCCTGCTTCTCATTGGTGACCCTCCGACTGCACACCTGCACCTCATCTCCCTCTACCTAGTCGATGTCTGGGCTTGAACCAGTCATTGAAGTTAGAATATCTTGTGTGCTCAAGCAGAAAACAACTAACTGATATATGCTCTGTCTATCAGGTGGATGTTTCTCAGCTAGCGCTTTATTCTCGGCACCTGTTTATTTCATTTTGTCTTTATATTATTCCTAGAGTAATTCATCCCTGTTCTTAATTTTTATGTTATATTTTTTGACTTGTTTGTTTGCACTGTACATAGCCAAGGGATTCTTTTTGTTCATAACTTGTTTTCCATTTAATTAAAGTTTCATTGTTCATACTATGTGTTTTGCGTGTCTTCCCTTACTTTACCACAGACAACAGCCAAGCAGTCTATCTTTTTTTTTTTGTAAATGTGATAGACATTGACACCAGCCAGTAGGAGGACTGCCAAACATCTACACTCCTTCATTTCCTGTCACACCTTGAACATATAAATTAAGTTAACAATTGCTTAGTGATCTTTAATTTATCATATAAGTTCATCCAATTGAATATAATCTTTAGTACTTAGTTAACAGTACTTAGACCACCTTTAAGGTCATTTAATATCATACTACTACAATTTAAACTGTTGTGTTTATAGTAAATGAATATTGACTGTTGATAGTTATGGTGCTAGGCTGGACTATGTACATGTTTATATCCCTGATTTAAACAGAACCAGGTTTCAGTCATGGAACTGAATTTAATCAAATCTTATCCTTGTATAAACAATACAAGCTAATGTGAGATAATTGCCTGCAGGTGGATTATGGAGCTTCAATCAACCTCTAGATTCACCTCCCACCTGCCCCTTACAGCCCACAATCTGTCATTAGGAAAAGAGGAGCTAGGATTTACGACCCTAGCTAGAGACTTTAGTTGAATTAATTTTGCATACAGTAATTTTTAATTTAGTACAGTACAAGTCCCTGGTAGTACTCCTCTCATATCAATCCCGGCAGGTTTTTCCACAGCTCCTCCTCTGGTTGGGGGTTCAGGACTGGCGGAGCAGGCTTCTTCTCCATCTCTCTGTTGAAGTGTCTCCATCTTGGAGTGGGTTCGCTTGGTCTTGTTCAAAACAACTTCGTCCCTCAAGTGGGTTTCTCGCTTGTTTCCAGCTCTGATACAGGACTGTGTGGATCTTTGGTTCATTCTGTACTTGTCCCATTTGAACCATTGGATTCTTTGCCCCTCCTTTCGGATGACTACGTTGTCCTAGGTTCTACTTCTTCTCAAGCTGGGAGCTTGTATGATTTCTCTGATCCTCATGGATGCATATTGGTACATTCTTATCCATCCGGGGTTCGGGGATTGATTAGGTTTCGTGATCGGGGGTCAAGCTTACCGCTTTTGTTGCCTTACATTTGGCTTGAATCTGGCACCTCGCGTGTTTACGCGTTTAACCAGGGTCATGTTGGCCTATCTTCATCTGCTCGGTGTTCGGGTTCTGGCCTACCTCGATGACTGGTTGGTATGGGCTCCCAGCCGGTCTGCAAGTCTGCTCGCCAGGGATGTGGTTCTTTCCAGTTTGCCGGGTTTGGGTTCCTGGTGTTCGACCCCCGGAGTCCTTACGTCAGTTACTGCATCTCCGACATCTTCTTCGGGTTTTTAGGAGTCAGGTGCCATGGCGCGTTCCCTTGCCCTTGCTCTATGTGTTCATGGATGCCTCATCTTTCAGCTTGGGTTTTGTGACCAGCGCTCACCAGGCCAGCCCAGAGCATTGGACTCCATCCTTCCGTTGAGCCCACAGCACAGTGTGGGAGTTTGTGGCTGTGTGGCAGGTGCTGTGGCGGATTCGGTTGCCTCGGAGATCAGTGATTTGGCTCTATTCGGACTACTCTCCTGTGGTTCAGAGGGTGTCCAACGTCCTGGCAGATTGTCTGTCTCACTTCATTCCTCTTTCCACAAAGCGGACAGTTGACGCTGCCTCCTTCCTTTGGCTTTGTCAGACGTTTGTGTGCTGGAGGTGGACCTCTTCACGTCGGCTTGGTCCCTGCGCTAGTCTGTGTACGTGGCGCTGTTCCCCGACTGTGAGGCATTCGCGGTGGATGCTTTTCGGCAGGATTGGTCGAGGTAGCGGCTCCTGTTCCTTCATCCCCCAGCCCAGCTGTTGTTTTGGGATCTGGCATGGCTCGAATCCTTTCAAGGAATAATGGTTTGCCTAGCCCCATGGTGGTCGGCCCAGCTTTGGTTTCTGATGCTGCTTGCACGGTGTCTGAACCCGAGGGTTTTTCCGTGGCTCTGCCTCTTTCAGCAAGTCGTGCCATTGAAGTACTTCGCTGGTTTGACTTACTCTTCTGCGCCTGGTTTTTCTGACGTGGATGTATCGCCATTTGTATGGTGATCAGGTAGCTTCATTGATAGTGTCCCACCTACGGTCGTCTTTTCAGCAACAGTGTAAGTATCTTGGAGGTCTTTCTGCCATTTCCTTTCCCTTCGTAAGGTTTCGTCGGTGTCGGTTCCGGTTGTTTTGTCTTTTCTTTTGTGGCTTTTTGTTGACTGGCATCTCATGCCGAATACTGTTGCTTTGTATCATGCGGTGTTAGTGGAGCTGCTCGAGCTTGCTTTTGGTGTCATTTCCGCTCTATTCTGCAAGCTTTCTCGTATGTTTTTTATCTCCAACCTGCTCATGCGCAGCCTGAGCCTTCTTGGTCTTTGGACCAGGTGCTCTCGTTTCTCTCCTCCTCAATTTATAGTGGGCCCCTTCGGTCTGAAGTTGTTTTCTAAAGGACTTGTTCTTGCTGGCTTTCGCCTCTGGTGGTCGGATTGGGGAGCATCATGCTCTTCTCCAATGTAGGGGTTTCTGCTCCTTTAGACCTGGTGGTTGCATGTGTTTGTTTGCAGCCTTCTTCTTTTCGGACTAAGAATAAGATAGTTGGTTTCCAGATAGGTCCGTGGGATGCTGATGCTTGGTTGGTTCAGACGGGGGTGCATCATGTTTTGTGTCCAGTTGTGGCTCTACATCGCTACCTGCTTGCTACTGGTTCAGCGATGGTGGAGGTGCTCTGGGTAAACCCGGTTTCCCTGGTTCCCTGTTTCAGGGCTCGTGTCTCTCAGGTTGCTCGCAGGGTTATTAAGTCTAGCCAGCCTTAGCCTTAGCAGAATGTCTTAGCCTTATTAAGTCTACCCTTGTGCCCATGATGTGAGTAAGTTTATTTATTTATTTATTTATTTATGCATATACAAGAAGGTACATTGGGATTGTAAGGATACACAATATGGTAATTACAATCTTGTAAAGCCACTAGTACGTGCAGCGTTTTGGGCAGGTCCTTAATCTAAGCATCTAAGTATACAGCTCTTGCTGCTGTCTTTGGTAATATGTCTTGGGTCGACATTTGGGCACTGGGGTTTTGGAAATCGAGGACAGTCCTGGCCGCCAGATATCTTTTCAACGTTCCGGGTCCTCTGCGGCCTTATGTTGCCTTGGGACGTGTGTCGCGGCATGTTGTCTCTTATTTGACGTGAGACCTGTAGTGCTGCTCCCTCCCAGGTGAGTCCCAGTTTTTACTTATCTGTGGGTAGTTAGCTTCAGGGAGCCGATGGGGCTCCCCACAGAAAACCAGTGTTGAATATAATAAAATGCCAATTTCTGGGCAATCCCTGGAGGCTTCCTGCCACCCTCCCTCCGGTCGGCGGGTTTTCATCGCGCTAACGAGTGGGCTCGCTAGTGGAATGGTGATTTGCTTGTTAAATTGTTTTCTTTTGGGGGGAGTTCTTTGGCTCTGTTTGAATGTAGGTCGCAATTTTAACCAGTTCGAGGTTTGTATTGTTTCGCCTAACTTTCTGGTGGTATTCCCCGGTCGATGGCAGACATGACTAACTCTAAATGTAGAGTGCTCATACTGGCCATTGCTCCTTGTGCTCCTCTGAGGGGACCAGGTTTTGGCGTTGGTCTCCGGTAGGCACTCGAACTCCAGGGACTAGTGGCACCAAACTAATATGGCACATGTCAGTTTGATAACTTCAGGAGCCTCGGGGGGTTGCCCAGAAAATGGTGTTTCATTACATTCAACGCAGGTTTTATATATGAATAAATGTGTCACTTAGCCGACAAAGTTCACATCGTAGTCAGCATACAAATATTAAGATGTATTTTCTTGATCTGACAGGCATCAAATTCACTGCCCAACACCTCGTACTTCAAGATGGTGGACATTTGGCTGCTATTCTGCGTGGGCATCACCTTCCTGGTGATCATATTTCATATCTTGATCGATAATCGACTCTTTAAGGACCAAAAGATGACCCAAGTGAAACATTTTGGCATGCCAGCGTCGCACAAGAAGCAGGAGCTGATAGGACTCCGTGACCGCTGCCGCTGGGCGCCGGACTATACTGTGGAGCAGCTGGAGATGGTGGCCAAGGTCTTCGTTTTTCTCCTCATGGTTTGCTTCATGGTTGGTTACCTGCTGTATATAGCAACCTGAGGATCCCTCCCGACCCCATGATTGCTGCCTGCTGTATATAGCAACCTGAGGATCCCTCCCGACCCCATGATTGCTGCCTGCTGTATATAGCAACCTGAGGATCCCTCCCGACCCATGATTGCTGCCTGCTGTATATAGCAGCCTGGGAATCCCTCGATCCCGACCCTTGGATTGGCACTTTGCTGTATTTAGCAACCTGAGGATGCTTTAAGGCTTGTTCTTTTAGTGGTCTCTTATTATCTTAAACATCTTGGCCACCTCATTAATTAATTGTGGTGAATCGTCCACCAAAGTCTATGGCATTTCAGTGCTTTTTGAGAGAATTTGACACAGATCTTTACTCAGTAAACTTCCATTCTTCAGCCTTCAACAGTCTCTCTGTGTACTTCACTTTCCTAAATATCCATCAATTATCAACACAGCATATCTAATGCCTGCCTTTACTTTGCACTCCTCATGCTTCTCATCAAGTTTTTTCCTCTCATCACTCTCGAGTTTGCAGTCTAGTACACTCATCTGTAATTTAGCCTTTCGGTATTTAGTCATATCATTCAAGCTCGAACAAGTTTCCAGATCAATTTGGAAACTTCTCTAGAGCCTTTGGTATCCACTTGCCTTCTTCTTACCCCCATAACCGGCGGTGGGGAACAGCTCTGGCGAGGTTACGTATTAGCCAGGCTCGTTTACCTCATGGGCACTTAACTAGCGCTGCCCTGCTTCTTATTGTCCAAACTGCATTGTCCTTCTAATGGTCGTTCATATCCTTGTTGAATGTCCTGACTTCGAGGACGTGCGCTCGTCTTGCTTCCCGACAGTCCCTTGCGGTCACCTGTCCCTCGATAGAATCCTTGGTGAATCAGATAACTTTGATGTTGTTTGCGTTATGTGTTTTTGTTCTCGTATTGGCATCCTTAGTGATATTTTGAGTATCCCGCACATTTGACGGTGCCTTATTTTGATAATTACTAACTTGATCTCCACTTACATCCTAGACATGGAAGCGTCCTGTCCTGCAGACCTCACGTCTCGGCAGTTGTTAGGAACGCATCCAAAATGTTGGGTATTCTTTAATAGTTCAAAATATATCTCACTTTTCTGTAACTTTCAGTTATACAAAAGTCTTTTTCATCTTCCTTGTCAAAGATGTTTCTTTAATATATGGAGAAGTTGCACTTGAAGCAAAATTTTAGATTTCATTGAAGAAAGCTTCTTATCTGATCTTAATCTCATATTATCTCATTCTTAAGCTTGAGTTATTGGTTTCCCATTGCAAAATTGCTTATCCTATTAGTTTTCAATCTCTTCTCTTAAGAGTTTGTATCTCCTCTTTTACAAGTCCATGACCTGATCTCTCTGTTTTCTTCCACTCTGCAGCCATCTTGTGGACTGGACTTCCAATGATATCTTATATCTATCTTACATAGTATGATAAATTTATACGTACACGAGCCCTTGCACATTGTTCTGACTCGCTTAATATACACAATTGTACAGAAGCCTTCAAGTATCAATAAACAACAGATACACGAACAGAGAAGTCAACACTCATACCAGAAGTCATTTAGAAACATAGTACCACAGAGCACAACAAACTGCAACAGCAAGCAACTCCCATAAAACTCTATTGCAAATCTACTGCCAGTTCACAGTATAGAACAAAGGAGAGAATTATACAAAATATAATTTCAAATGGATTGAAACCGACAGCCCCAGATCATAATTGGACTTCATTATTTACTCCAAAACAAAAGGGACTGCTGATTGTAATACTCAAGAACAGCCCCAATAACCATACAACCTTCTCCAAAACGCATATGTGGCATACCAGTTTACATGTCTCAATGAAGGATGTTACCTTCAACCTACCCGTATTTTTATGACTTGCTTTCGAGATGACTAACTTTCTATCTACAAGCTGGTGCCCCCAAAAAAAACCATGTGTAAAGTGAACATAA
>WNGS01163519.1:16474981-16490051 GCA_020271785.1 Procambarus virginalis
TGGGGACCATTCAGGCTTGTTTGCAATATATATATATATATATAATATATATTTATATATATATTATATATATATATATATATATATATATATATATATATAAATATATATATATATATTATTTAAACTTGGGACGTTTAAGTGGCATATTGGTGTTTGTTTGAACAGGGGCGAGAGTACACAGGCGGGGGGGTGTGCCTGCGGCCACGATCACCCATCACCACAACAACTCTCTTCAAGAGCTTCGACGTCGGCATCTTCCCGACGTAACGGTATCTTCTTCTTTAAAGAAGTTCTATCTTCCCGTAGGTCATCTTCCGTACAGAGGTCATCTTCCCTACAGTAAGGGGTCATCTCTCCCTACAGGTAAGGGTCATCTTCCCTACCAGTAAGGGTCATCCTTCCCTACAGTAAGGGTCCATCTTCCCTACAAGTAAGGGTCATCTTCCCCTACAGTAAGGGTCATCTTCCCTACATAAGGGTCATCTTCCCTACATTAAGGGTCATCTTCCCTACATTAAGGGTCATCTTCCCTACAGTAAGGCTCATCTTCCCTACAGTAAGGTTCATCTTCCCTAGTAAGGTATCTTTGCTGCAGTAAAGGTCATCTTTGCTGCAGTAAAGGTCATCTTTGCTGCAGTAACGGTCATCTTTGCTGCAGTAAAGGTCATCTTTGCTGCAATAAAGGTCATCTTTGCTTCAATATGGTTCATCTACCCTACAGTAAGGTCCATTTTCACTACCGTAAGGTTCATCTTCCTTACAGTAAGGTTCGTGTTCTTCTCAATAAGATTCATCTTCCTTACAATAAGCTTCATCTTCCTTACAGTAAGGTTCATTTTCCTTACAGTAAGGTTCATTTTCCTTACAGTAAGGTTCAGCTTGCCATCAGTAAGGTTCATCTTCCCTTTGGGAAGGTTCAACATATGCTTGTCTGCCCAGTATGAGTTACAGAAATTAGAGAATGTCTAATTTAATATTGGTAATTTCTCAAGTGTACAGAGTATTAGGCAGGCATAGTGAAGTTACGGAACATTACTTCATGTTAGTAATATCTGAACACAAGCAGGATGTTTGCTAACAAGAGCCAGAAACCTGCATTAACATTCACTAAAACTTTCCAACTTAAATAATGTAAGTTTAGTTAAACTTCGGGTATGTTTTCCCAAGTTGATCTGTTCCCATGATCTTCATAAGACGAATAATCAATTATTTAATAATATTTTCAACATAACCAAATCTTGGTAAAGTTACTCATTTGTTATACAATAATTGTACATGATCTCGACGGCATCAAAATTGACATATAAATATCTATTCTTTATCACTTTTCTATTATATTAAAGTCTCTTATCTTATATTTCTCATATTCTTATCTTTCATGTTAGGATTTCACATCTTGATTGACAGAAAATATTTTCCTGATATAAATGTCGTCCAAGTCGGTATACAGCTTGTCGATGTTGCGTATGGTTGACGCACAATCGAGAATACGGGTTCGAGTCCCGGGTGGGACAGAAATGGTTGGGCACATGTTCTTTTAACCTAATGCCGCCTGTTCACCTAGCAGTAAGTAGGTTACTCAGAAGTTAGTCAGCTTGTTGTGGGGGTTGCATCCTGGGGTGAGGCCATTAATTCGATCCTATGGACGGAGGGGGTGGGGGGGGGAACTTAATATAAGCCTAACGTGTATGAATACACTACACTCTGGCTTCCTGTCCCCTGACACAGTGAATTAAAACACAAATTTATATTCTGTGTGGCTGATGTGGTTTCATTAACATGGTGTGAGGCATCTGACTCATGTTTCTCTGATCCACAGTCCGCTGAGTTCAACCTCCAGGATAACAGCATCAGGTCGGTGAGGAAGGGCTGTTACTCCCAGGCTGAGGCTGCATCCAACTCTACCGCCACCTACGTTGTTGAGTACTCTGCCAGTGGTGCTTGGGGGGTACTTCCATCTCTAGGTACCTGGAGGGTACTTCCACCTCTAGGTGCCCTGGGGGGTACTTCCACCTCTAGGTGCCTGGAGGGTACTTCCACCTCTAGGTGCCTGGAGGGTACTTCCACCTCTAGGTGCCTGGGGGGTACTTCCACCTCTAGGTGTCTGGGAGGTACTTCCATCTCTAGGTGCCTGGAGGGTACTTCCACCTCTAGGTGCCTGGAGGGTACTTCCACCTCTAGGTGTCTGGAGGGTACTTCCACCTCTAGGTGCCTGGAGGGTACTTCCACCTCTAGGTGCCTGGAGGGTACTTCCATCTCTAGGTGCCTGGAGGGGTACTTCCACCTCTAGGTGTCTGGAGGGTACTTCCACCTCTAGGTGCCTGGAGGGTACTTCCACCTCTAGGTGCCTGGAGGGGTACTTCCACCTCTATGTGCCTGGAGGGGTACTTCCACCTCTAGGTGCCTTGAGGGTACTTCCTCCTCTAGGTGCCTGGAGGGGCATGCCCACATCTAGTGCCTGGGGGGTACTTCCACCTCTAGGTGCCTGGAGGGGCATGCCCACATCTAGGTGTCAACCTAACATATCATGCAGATTGGACCAAGCAAACTTCCAAATTAATGTTCCTTAATTCCCTCAAGTATCAGGAGATGATGTATGTAGTGTGTGTGGGCCACTATCTGGCGGCGTTCCTGGTAACTTGCTGTAATGTTTACTTTTGTAATAATACACTACAAATGTTTACAACGTGTATCCAGTGATATGTTACACAACAAGTATAATGTGAGTTGAAACACACTAGGTATTATTTAATAATCATTAATAATATATAATTATCATTATTACTGGTGTCTTTTATTTGGAACTAGTGTTGTGATGGCATTTTATTATGCAGAACAACAAAGTTGTAAAGGAATAATGTTCTGCAATGAGGGACTAGATACAACTGAAAAACTCACACCCAGAAGTGACTCGAACCATACTCCCAGGAGCAACGCAACTGGTATGTACAGGGACGCCTTAAACACTTGACCCTCACGACGGACAAAAGGAAGTGATAGCCGAGGCTATATGAACCACTTCCCCGCCGGCACTCGGATGGTAATCTTGGGCATAGCATTTTATCAAATCACCTCATTTGGGGGCAACACGTGAGGAACACAAATGCAAACAAGCCTGAAGGTCCCCAGGACTAGATACAACTGAAAACTCACACCCCAGAAGTGACTCGAACCCATACTCCCCAGCGAGCAACGCAACTGGTATGTACAGGGACGCCTTAAACACTTGACCATCACGACCGGACAAAAGGAAGTGATAGCCGAGGCTATATGAACCACTTCCCGCTGGCACTCGATGGTAATCTTGGCATAGCATTTTATCAAATCACCTCATTTTTGGGGCAACCCGTGAGGAACACAAATGCAAACAAGCCTGAATGGTCCCCAGGACTAGATACAACTGAAAACTCACACCCCAGAAGTGACTCGAACCCATACTCCCAGGAGCAACGCAACTGGTATGTACAGGGACGCCTTAAACCCACTGACCATCACGACCGGACAAAAGAAGTGATAGCCGAGGCTATATGAACCACTTCGCCGGCACTCGGATGGTAACTTCCGAAGCTATCACTTCCTTTTGTCCGGTCGTGATGGTCAAGTGGTTAAGGCGTCCTGTACATACCAGTTGCGTTGCTCCTGGAGTATGGGTTCGAGTCACTTCTGGGGTGTGAGTTTTCAGTTATATATATATATATAATATATATATATATATATATATATATATATATTATATATATATATATAATATATATATATATATATATAAAATATAATATATATATATAGATCAGTAAGGGACCCAATATACGCACAGCAGTGTTCAAAAGCCACAGATTTTGCTCCTCACAGGTAAGAATTTATATCCCCTTAACGACTCAATCATTGTGAACTGTACAGGATATTTCATATTAAAAATTTGAAGAACACACAACCCGATGAAACGGGGAAGATCTATTGTGCAGTCTTTGAATGATTGAGGCATAGCTGGATAAACTCTTAGTGATATGTATAGGTAAATATCATAATTTAATTCTATCTTTGAGATTTTAAACGCTATTTAGGAAATTTTTGTGCGGTGGGAAAGGGTGGCCAGCGAGACTCATGGTAGAAGGTCCAGGCGCTGGTGCCTGTGAGGATGATGGAGGAGACGTCAGCAGACAGGCGGCCGAGGGAGGGCATATCAGAGGTGCTGTAGAAGGTCTCCTCGTGTGAACCCTGCCCAGTATAGACCGTCCAGGAGTCATCGTTGAGCCGGAAAGGGCTGCCAGCGTAACGTAGAGACGAGGCCTGTCGGAGGCGACGCACGTCAGTTTCAGACTGATTAGAAACCTTGACGTGTTTGTACCCTTATGAATGGTGCTACATGTTGACCAGACCACACACTAGTAGGTGAAGGGACGACGACGTTTCGGTCCGTCCAGGACGATCTCAAGTCGATTGTGGACTTGAGAATCGTGGACCGTCCTGGACATTCTCAATCGACTTGAGAATGATCCAGGACCGACCGAAACGTCGTCGTCCCTTCACCTTCTAGTGTGTGGTCTGGTCAACATACTTCAGCCACGTTATTGTGACTCATCGCCTCTCATATGGTGCTACAACCTCCCGGCTTGGTGCCTTCTTTTGATAATTACTTACGCACTTGTACCCTTTTGCATGGTTTTGGCATCTCTCCGGTCTCGACTAGCTACACAGATTAAAAAACTAATATGAAAGTTTGAAAGCCACAAGTTCCAGTCTAACCACTTGGGGTGGACGGTTAGAGCGACGGTCTGGCTTCGTTCAGGTCGGCGTTCAATCCTCACCGTCTAAGTAGTTGGGCTCCATTCCGTTCCCCCCCCCCGTCCCATCCCAAATCCTTATCATGACCCCTTCCAGTGCTATATAGTCGTAATGGCTTGGCACTTTCTCCTGATAATTCCCCTCCAGGGCTTGAAAATTAGTAGGGTAAGGACAATACATACACTTATAAATCCAACATAAATAACAGATAACTAATGACGAAATTTCAAGAAGCATCATTTCAATATACAGACAACTAATCGGCCAAACATCAAATATTTCGATCTGTCGCTCTATTTCCTGTGTTTGTAAGACTGAGGCAAAGTTTCAGCGTGAGAGGCTAGGAGAAGTAGAGTAGTAGTAGTAGTAGTAGTAGTAGGCACCATCAGTCTCAGGAGATTATGGAGTTGCGCTCTGGTTGTCGGTCTGGAGTGGCCTTCCAGGGCGCAAAGCCAGGTAGGTTGATATGGGGGTGAAGCTGTTACCCATGCAGCAGGTCCCCCCCCCCCTCTCTGCACGGAGCCAAAAGTCTCTACTGGAAAAGCAAACACCAATACGATTGGTTCCAGCGCCGTCGCCTCTCACGCTGAAAACGTTGCCCCAAACCTACAGACACAGGAGTAATCACCAAAGAAAGTACCAAGCCAGAGGGGACTATTGAGCACAAGGAAGAATTCTCACCATGTTAGCGTATTGGGAGGGAACGTCCGCTGTGTAGTCGATACCATCCAGCCAGAAGACGGAACCAGAGACCTGGGTGTTGTAGTCGGGCTCTTGGTACAAGATCCACCTGCACGAATACAGAGTTGGTGCTGTAGGTGGGATCCGGTGTAACTACTCACTGGAGGTGAAGGTGTAGGTGTTGTAAGTGGGTTCCAGCATGGCACCTACTGGAGTGTATGATGTAGGTGGTTCCAACATGGCCACCTACTGGAGTGGGGATGTAGTGTGGGTTCCAGCATGGCCACCTACTGGGGTTGATGACAGTGGTTCAACATGGCCACCTACTGGAGTGTATGATGTAGGTGGTTCCAACATGGCCACCTACTGGAGTGTATGATGTAGGTGGTTCCACATGGCCACCTACTGGAGTGTATGATGTAGGTGGTTCCAACATGGCCACCTACTGGAGTATATGACGTAGATGTTACTTAACATAACATTTATGTTCGTAAAACAAAGTCTTATTAAAGTGCTATTCAGTCTTACTTTGGCCATTTTGAAGTTTTCAAATTAAACAGAATATTCAGAAGCAAATTATAATAACGAGAATTTGATTCAATATCGCAAGTTAATGACACATTATGAACGAGACTTTACAAGACGGAATAATTGCTAACATTGCAATGGAGTTGCTTATGGAGAGGGAGAGGTTTAAGAGGCACGTGCTGCCCTCATTTAGATTATATTGCACAGTAATGTTAAAAAGCGGATGTAATTGTTTTAATAACTATAATTGAGAGTTGTCTTGATGCTCTGGCCCCCACCACTTGGGCTGGACGGTAGAGAGCGACGGTCTCGCTTCATGCAGGTCAGCGTTCAATCCCCGACTGTCCCAAGTGGTTGGGCACCATTCTTCCCCCCCCCCGTCCTACCCAAATCCTTATCCTGATCCCTTTCCAGTGCTATATAGTCGTAAAGGCTTGGCGCTTTCTCTTGATAGATCCCTATTCAGATACTCAGAGACACTGATGTATCTTCACTCTTCAGATACTCAGAGACACTGATGTATCTTCACTCTTCAGATACTCAGAGACACTGATGTATCTTCACTCTTCAGATACTCAGAGACACTGATGTATCTTCACTCTTCAGATACTCAGAGACACTGATGTATCTTCACTCTTCAAATAATCTTCTAACACATTAAATACTAAGTAAACCAAGACTGTTTTAACTCTAGTGCAATGTTTACAATATTGTATAGCAGACACGATTACAATTTTCCACATGGCACTCATTCAGAAAGAGTGAAGGAGGAGAGAGAGTGGGGGAGAAAGTGAAGATGGGAGAGGACATTGTAGAGTACACCTTAACACTTGTACACAAAGAGTGTAAAGCCACACGGTATATGTCTTTGTTTAGTATTTATAGACTGCTGGTGTATCAGAGTCACACATTCCAGGGAGACACGCCTGAGGAAGGGGTGTAGGGTGAAGGTGGAGGGTGTAGGTGAGGTGGAGGGGTGTAGGTGAAGGTGGTGGGGTGTAGGTGAAGGTGGAGGGTGGGTAGGTGAAGGTGGTGGGGTGTAGGTGAAGGTGTGTAGGTGTGGAGGGGTGTAGGTGAAGGTGGAGGGGGGTGTAGGTGAAGGTGAAGGGGTGTAGGTGAAGGTGGAGGGGTGTAGGTGAAGGTGGAGGGGTGTAGGTGAAGGTGAACGGACTCACATGCCGGTGACTGTGACACTCTCAATGGTGTTGTCAAAGCTGAAGCTGGCCAGGTCTGGCACGGGCTCGTTGAACTCGAACCATTCCCCGTTCTTGTTTGGTGGAGGCGTAGCAGCGGATCTCCGCCTCCCAAGCCCGGGGCGATCCTGCAACACAGAGGATATGCGGGAAAAAATGTCCACTTTGGGCTCACCATAGCCCGTGTTACTTGACACTTTTGTTCCGAGTAGCTGAATCTTCAACGACAACAACAAATGCAACACACGCCTTCCTCATTCCACACATCATCAACTCTCATTATGTACACCATGCTGGCGTATTTCACCATTCCTCCGGTTAGTTAATACACACAAATGCTCACTATTTTAAGAGCAAGTCACTAATTTGGATATATTAAGTGATGAGGAACTCGAGTGAACTTACGAGTTGAGCTTAGGTGAGCAGACCGTGGTAACTATAGTATTTTATTTACTGTTACAAACAGTTCGGTAATTGTTGACACTTGTCCTCCAAGAACGCTGAAACATCGTGGAGAGGAGACGGCGGAAGGGCATGTGTGGGCAGGGATGAAGGAGACGAGGACAGTGTGCTTAGAGAGAAAAACACTTTATACACTGCCACGGCTGTGTATAAAGAAATATATAGGTCCTGGAGCGACCTGGGCACCGCCGGATCACCATCCTGTATAGAATACGGAAAAGGAGAAGAAGGAAGATCACAGGAACCCAGTAAGAGTTGAGAGAGGCACTCACCCCAGGCGTGAGGAGTCAGAGCAAGCAGCAACAACGCTAGAAGAGTCATCTGGCCACCACAGGTAAAAGAGTATCACCCCCAAACCCCCGCCCACACCTTATATACAACCCCCTGCCCCTACAACTGAGGGGGGTGGGGGGGAGCAGCGTGGGAAAAAGAGGGAGAGAAGTTGGAGAGTGAAACACAGATATGGAAGGAGGGCGGGTGAATGCCCGATATGAGAGGCCAAGGTAGTAGGGACGGCGTAAAGGCTGCTATAGTGGAAACACGGCCATAGTGGAAAAAGCTATTTTTGAGGGGTATCTAAACAATGTTCCGATTTATCAAACACCTGATATTGGACTCGTTGATAATTTGGATACAGTCCTATGAAGCGCTGAGCTATCTGTATTCAGTCCTATGAAGTGCTGAGCTATTTGGATCAAGTCCAATGAGGGGCTGTGCAACTCATCGTGAGGCTAAGCTCGTTAAAGAGGCGGCAGTCCCTCCCCCTCTACTACTACAGAAGACGCACTTGTCAATTTTAACGTAATGTGTATTACAAACAGGTTTGATCTATATATATACCTATTATTATATATTAAAGTAATATGTATAGTTAGGTGTAGATTAGGTTAGGTGTTTGGTTTCTATTGGCGATTATATCAACCCGTCATCGACTCAAGTCCATTCCATCCAGCGGTCGACCCCACAGACACATTCATAGATTTTTACATGTTGTTCATTCAAAACGGCAATTTTCTCAAATATAAATGAATATTATAATATATTAGCATATTGTGCAAATATAGGCATAGGTTAGGTTAGGTTGTCTGGGTTCTATTGGCGATTATTTGTATTAGTACGTGGGCAACCCGTCCTCACACTAGGCTGTTTAAAGCAGCGGCCGTCCTCCCCTGACTCATTCATCAATTTTTATATACTGTGTATTAAAAATTGGTTTGTTCTCATATATAAATTAATATTCTTATACATAAAAATTGTATGTATAGTTTGGCGTACTGTTAGGTTAGGTGTTTAGGTTCTGTTGGTAATTATTTGTATTTATAACTTCGTGGGTGAAGCATTTATAGCGTTGTGATTCGAACAAAATTCGTCAGTGAAGCACTTGTTCCGGATATGTTCGAACGTCAGCAGTTGTGAGTCGTGTGTAAACCGCTTTTCATTCATAAACAGGGGGTTTGGCGGGTGCATGGAATCACTTTTGGATCTTTGTTTGGAGGACGGGCTGCAACCCGTCCTCGACTCAAGTCCATTACATTCAGCGGTCAACCCCACAGACGCATTCATAAATTTTAACATGCTGTTCATTCAAAACGGGAATTTTCTCAAGTATAAATTAATATTATAATATATTAGCATATTGTGTATATATAGGCAT
Organism: Procambarus virginalis; assembly: GCA_020271785.1. Lineage (NCBI taxonomy): Eukaryota > Metazoa > Arthropoda > Malacostraca > Decapoda > Cambaridae > Procambarus > Procambarus virginalis. The sequence goes on from WNGS01163519.1 coordinate 16,484,288, forward strand.
AGGATAGGTTAGGTTAGGTTTTTAGGTTCTGTTGGCGATTATTTGTATTTGTAGTACGTGGGTGAAGCATTTATAGCGTTGTGATTCGAACAAAATTCGTCAGTGAAGCACTTGTTCCGGATATGTTCGAACGTCAGCAGTTGTGAGTCGTGTGTAAACCGCTTTTCATTCATAAACAGGGGGTTTGGCGGGTGCATGGAATCACTTTTGGATCTTTGTTTGGAGGACGGGCTGGGCATTTATAGAATAGTGGTTCGAACAAAACTTGTCAGCGAAGCACTTGTTCCGGAAGTGTTCAAACGAAATCAGTTGTGAGTCGTGTGTAAACCGTTTTTTATTCATAAACAGGAGGTTTGGCGGGTGGATGGAATCACTTTTGGATCTTTGTTTGGAGAACGGGCTGACTCGCAAATTGTAATATTCGAACTTTTCTTGAACAGTGCCTCGACCTTCTCCTTTGTTCAAATAACACCTCTCGAAAAGCCTCACCCACGAACTGCATATATTAATATTTTTCAACAGATTCAAAACATCAAATCTAACTTATTCTAAGCCTAGCTATATATAAAATTATAATATATATTAATGTTTATTTATAACCGGAAAAAAAGTAAGGTGTTTTAATTCACAACTGTTCAGAATAAACTATTCGAACATTTGTGTTCCTCTCTAGCAAGTCAACGCAAATCGTCCTAATTGAACTTTACTTCTTAGAGGACAAAAAGACTTCAGTCCCTCTGTAAACTAAATGAAACCTGCTGCCAGATCTTTTTTTATGAATTAGCAACAAAAATCTCGGCGTCTAGATCTGTTTTAAAGATTTTTTTAAGTATACTTTATATCTAAAACCAAAATTTGTCATGTGTATTTTACCCCTACATCCCCAGTATTGATTTTTTTTTAACATAGGTGGGTACAGACGGTTTCCGACTCCCATTAGCAGGCTGAGAGCTTTCCCTTCCCAAATCTTATAGTACGTCTTACTCACTAGTTTTTCCTAGAACACGATCCGCCCAACGTTTAACAACTAGGCAGGCGATGAGTCACAATAACGTGGCTAAAATATGTTGACCAGACCACACACTAGAAGGTGAAGGGACGACGACGTTTCGGTCCGTCCTGGACCATTCTCAAGTCGATTGTGGACCACTGGTCAACTTTAACAACTAGGCACCCAATTAGAGCCGGGTGAACAGGAATGAGCAGTTAAGGATTGGTGTCCCAGACACCAATCCCGTTCCTGACCAGGATTCGAACCCAGACCAAATCGCTTGCGAGGCGCTGGATGAGTATCACCACTGCACCACCATAACCTGCTTTCTTTATAAGTCAATTAATAACCCACTGATTATTACATTCCTTGCCGCCTGCTGCTGCTGCTGCTGCTCCCGCTACTGCTGCTTCTGCTGCTACGGCTGCTGCTCCTACTGCTGCCTGCGCCTGGAGCACAACAGGCAGTTTTGTAAGCATTACAGCTGCTCTTGCGGCTCCTTGACGCGCCATCCATCCTTAACCTGCTGGTATCGACCAAGTAACAGCCTGCGCCAACGCTTCGCATTCATCAGTCTAATTATTACACTTCTCGTTAATCACGGAAGGTAGTCAGTACAGACTGGGAAAGGAATCTTGCCACCTGGACAGGTGTGTGTGTGTGTGTGTGTGTGTGTGTGTGTGTGTGTGTGTGTGTGTGTGTGTGTGTGTGTGTGTGTGTGTGTGTGTGTGTGTATTCACCTGTTTGTATTCACCTATTTGTTCTTCCGGGGGTTGAGCTCTGCTCTTTCGGCCCGCCTCTCAACTGTCAATCATCTGTATGTCTCCTATATAAATACCTATTGTTACAGGACTGTTAAAATCTTAACTGTACGTCTGGGGTGATGTTTGTATTTGATGGTGCTCCCGCCTGTTTGTTCGTGTCTGTTTAGGTGTTCGTAATTGTTGCAGCGTTCGTACTTGTTGGAGCGTTCGTACTTGTTGGAGCCATTAGGCTAGGAGCAGATAAGTGAGGATCGTAGCAGGAACGAAGACCTTGACAATCTGAGGGACCAATAATGATGGACGGTTCAATAAAGCAATGAACTGAAAGAGAAGACAAAAGCCATAAACTCTGGTATAGCGAGAGGGAACATAGTTTCCTGGGCGGTGTAGGTAGCAACAGTAGGGTTTCCTGGGCGGTGTAGGTAGCAACAACAGAGTTCCTGGGCGGTGTAGGTAGCAACAACAGAGTTTCCTGGGCGGTGTAGGTAGCAACAACAGAGTTTCCTGGGCGGTGTAGGTAGCAACAACAGAGTTTCCTGGGCGGTAGGTAGCAACAACAGAGTTTCCTGAGCGGTGTAGGTAGCAACAGCATAGTTTCCTGGGCGGTGTAGGTAGCAACAGCATAGTTTCCTGGGCGGTGTAGGTAGCAACAACATAGTTTCCTGGGCGGTGTAGGTAGCAACAGCAGAGTTTCCGGTAGCACCTCCTTTAATAGCACCAGTTGTAGCAGCAGAACCAGCAGCAACATCACCAGTAGCACCACCAGCAGCACCAGTAGCACCACCACCCCCACCACCAACACCACCACCACCACACCACCACCACCACCACCACCACCACCAGCAACAACAACAACACCAGCATCACTAAGATCTCCCAGCCTCCGTGCGAGATAAATGATCCGATACTGGTTCCTCCATAACTGTCCTCATGGCTGGCCATATCTCCTCTGAGTTATACCTTTGTCAAGGCCCAAGTTACCACACTACACGACGCGTCAACACCTAAATTGTCGAGGGCGACGAGAAACACATTTCGACGGATATTGACGAAGGAGATGCTTTCGTGATTAATAATTGTATTAAGGTTTATCCTTACACGTTTGTACCTCTCTCTCTCTCTCTCTCTCTCTCTCTCTCTCCTCTCTCTCTCTCTCTCTCTCTCTCTGGACGGTCTGGATACAGGTCTGGGAGGGAGGGGAAGGGGGCCAGACTGCCTGTTCCACATTACCAAACTGAGTCATTTCAGACGTTTTCAATCTGCGGGAACGGGCCTCAATTGGTCGTTGACTGAGGATTTATGGACCCGGCGCACGGCACTGCTACAGGAACGGAAGGTGTAGGTAAGGGGTGGGGGAGGGGGCGAGGGATCGTGGTAGGGAGGAAGGGGGGAGGGGGTTAAGGTAGGGAGAGGGAAAGGTTAGGTTAGGTTGAAGATCATGTGGGAAGGAGAGACTGCTCATTTGCTTTTCCTTCATCTTCCATACCTACCTGCCAGTCCTGGTTAGTTAGGCCTACTATAAACAGTTGGTGCTGTTGCTAGCTGTGGTTAGGCCTAGCTGGCTATAGATCTTACTGTGCCACTGTTTATGCCCCCCCCCCCTTCCCCCGGGTTAAAAACCCTTCAGGGCCAGGAATCATCAAGGAATTTTCGTAACCACTAACGAAATCTGTACATCTTTTCTTGATCATGGCGGCTTTGTTTACATTTATTAAACGGTTTACGAGCTTGGAAACTCCTCAAGCCATGGTTGTTATTGTTGTAACCTCATGACGCTACCTCTCTACGGCTCGTGCTGATCACCACTACACCAGCTGCTGCCACCCAGCACTGCCCTCCACCAGCTGCTGTCAACCTGTACTGCTCTCCACCAGCTGCTGGCCACCCAGCACTGCCCTCCACCAGCTGCTGCCAACCTGCACTGCCCTCCACCAGCTGCTGGCCACCCAGCACTGCCCTCCACCAGCTGCTGCCAACCTGCACTGCCCTCCACCAGCTGCTGCCAACCAGCACTGCCCTCTACCAGCTGCTGCCAACCTGCACTGCCCTCCACCAGCTGCTGCCACCCAGCACTGTCCTCCGCCAGCTGCTGTCAAACAGCACTGTCCTCCACCAGCTGCTGTCAAACAGCACTGTCCTCCACCAGCTGCTGTCAACCTGCACTACCCTCCACCAGCTGCTGTCAACCTGCACTACCCTCCACCAGCTGCTGCCACCCAGCACTGCCCTCCACCAGCTGCTGACCACTGTGGTCCACCGCCACCACTATCAGTGCTGGCTGGCCCTCGCTCCCAGCACCAACACCGCAACACTTGGACCGGAAGGTTAGGTTAGGTTAGGTTAGGTTAGGTTAGGACTCTACCCATCACTGCAACCCTTCAAGGGGTAAACACTTTCATCCACAACCTTCCCCCTCCCTTTCATGGCACCCTTTCCTCATACACACTCCCCCAAACAACCCCCCCCCCCTCCACACACACACACACACACCCCATACACCCCCTCCAATACACTATCCGTTACACACACACCCAAACATGCCTTCCCGTCAGGTGCTTCACGGTTCAACATGGTGCTGAGTGCACCCTGAAGCACGGCCTGAGTGAAGCACATAGTGACCAAAGTATATATATACGAGCCTCTCGGCGCCAGGAAGAACCACAGACACAGCAGCAGCAGCAGACACAGCAGCAGGAGACGTAGCAGCAGCAGACGCAGCAGCAGGAGACGCAGCAGCAGACGCAACAGCAGCAGACGCAGCAGCAGCAGCAGACATCAGCGTCGTCCCACATATCTGTAGTCCCGGAGACATGGGACTACATACGTGTACAGAAGAGTTTCTTCTGAAAGCCATAGTGGGGGAACGAACTAGAGAAAAGAAAGGCAAATGAGTTATTAAAGTACTTAAGAGGCCACAGAGAAAGGGAAAATAAAATAGTGAGTAGACAGAATAGGTATAAGAAGCGAGAAACAGAAAAGAAGCACAGAGTAATAATGATCAAGGAAACAGAGGCTTTTTCCCCAATTTTTTTTTTAAATGGTGGCCGAGCAAAGGTAACTATTTTGATAATTACTAACTTGATCTCCACTTACATCCTAGACATGGAAGCGTCCTGTCCTGCAGACCTCACGTCTCGGCAGTTGTTAGGAACGCATCCAAAATGTTGGGTATTCTTAATAGTTCAAAATATATCTCACTTTTCTGTAACTTTCAGTTATACAAAAGTCTTTTTCATCTTCTTTGTCAAAGATGTTTCTTTAATATATGGAGAAGTTGCACTTCAAGCAAAATTCTAGATTTCATTGAAGAAAGCTTCTTATCTGATCTTAATCTCATATTATCTCATTCTTAAGCTTGAGTTATTGGTTTCCCATTGCAAAATTGCTTATCCTATTAGTTTTCAATCTCTTCTCTTAAGAGTTTTGTATCTCCTCTTTTACAAGTTCATGACCTGATCTCTCTGTTTTCTTCCACTCTGCAGCCACCTTGTGGACTGGACTTCCAATGATATCGTATATCTATCTTACATAGTATGATAAATTTATACGTACACGAGCCCTTGCACATTGTTCTGACTCGCTTAATATACACAATTGTACAGAAGCCTTCAAGTATCAATAAACAACAGATACACGAACAGAGAAGTCAACACTCATACCAGAAGTCATTTAGAAACATAGTACCACAGAGCACAACAAACTGCAACAGCAAGCAACCCTCCCATAAAACTCTATTGCAAATCTACTGCCAGTTCACAGTATAGAACAAAGGAGAGAATTATACAAAATATAATTTCAAATGGATTGAAACAGACAGCCCCAGATCATAATTGGACTTCATTATTTACTCCAAAACAAAAGGGACTGCTGATTGTAATACTCAAGAACAGCCCCAATAAACAATACAACCTTCTCCAAAACGCATACGTGGCATACCAGTTTACATGTCTCAATGAAGGATGTTACCTTCAACCTACCGTATTTTTATGACTTTGCTTTCGAGATGACT
>WNGS01163519.1:16490076-16515719 GCA_020271785.1 Procambarus virginalis
TCACAGCAATACCAGATGAACAAAAACTACAGTAAGATATCAATCTACTTCTTTTATTCATACATACTACAATCTAGATTCAGCTACTCAGAACGAATTGTCCATGTAGCACGGGCTATGGAGAGCCCGTAAATTTCTCCCCTCTATTCCACCTACTTCTATACCTCCCAGCACTTCCTCTCTCCCTCCTCCCACTAAACCCTTCCATCCCCTCACACGCTCCCGAGCCAGCTGGTAATAACTATTGACCACTGTCACACTGATCAACATCACTCCTCCTTGACCCGGCAGCAACGATCAACATTACTTTAGATTCTGTCGACGTTATATACATCCTCCCGAGGCGGAAAGTTCCTCCTCGCCCCGAGCAACAACTTAATCGACACACCCCCCCCCTCCTCCTCCTCCTCCCCCCCCCTACCCACACCCCCCCCTCCAAATAAACCTCACGATGGGCCAGTAATTAGATGCTGAGCTAGTAAGGGCCGTCGGTCATTAGCTAAGTAATAACTGATGGTCAATATATTAACGTCATCAGTTTGCTGCCCCGTGCGTGGGGGGGGGCCTCGGAGGGGGGGGAGGGGTGAGGGGGAGGGGGGAGGGGGTAGGGGGGGAGGGGGGGGGAGATAAGACAGACTGCACCACCTCAAGTGAATATTATGCACCATTCTATTTTCTTTCCCTCTTTCACATCTCAATATTCAACGTCTCGAGGTCTGATTAATATATATTATATTTTATTGGTTTAATCTGCTGTAGTGAATGGCTGAATGTATTCATCATTGTTTGAAAGGCCCCCGCAAGGGGTTCGATTCTTGGGGGGGGGGGGTGTAATTGAGTCTAATTGCCCTCCTGCGCTATTAATTACAAGTTGATGATGGTGACAGCGATTCGTTAGGAAATTGACCAGTTTGGTAGCGCTGCGGTATTAGGGCATAAAGCGTCGCGATCTGTTGGGATTTAGGATATAACCTAAGCTGTGTATATTCCCCGTCTCGCTTTCATGCAGGTCGGCGTTCAATCCCCGACTGTCCATAAGTGGGTGGGGGCACCATTCCTTCATTCATTCCTTCCCGCTCCACCGTCCCATCCCAAATCCTTATATCCTGAACCCTTCCCAGTGCTATATAGTCGTAATGTGCTTGGCGCTTTCCCCCTTCCGCGCGGTATTTAATTAAGGAAGCTTTGTACACCTCTGGAGGCCGCCAAGTTTTTCCTTATTATTGGAGATGGAACTGCCTAACTGAACCTAACTCAGCCTAACTTAAATGAGCCTAACTTACCTAACTTAACCTAACTTAACTCAGCCTAACTTAACTGAGCCTTACTTAGCCTAACTTAACTAAGCCTTGCTTAACCTAACTTAACTCAGCCTAACTTAACCAAGCACTTGCATAGTGTGGACGTAGCCTAGACTAAGCCAATAGGCTCCGCCAAAAAACAAATCAAGAAAGAATGTTGATGGTGACTAAGGATATCGGTCTAGTATATACAGTATTTAGTTATAATATCTTGGAGTGAATACCTGGCGATGCCTGCGTCTGTGCTCCTTTGTTTCTCTCTCTCTCTCTCTCTCCTCTCTCTACTCCTCTCTCTCTCTCCTCTCTCTCTCTCTCTCTCTCTCTCCATCTCTCTCTCTCTCTCTCTCTCTCTCTCCTCATATAACATGACAGGATTTGAATGTTGAAACGACGTTTAATTAACGTTATTAATGTTAAATTAACGACTGAGAAATTAGCTGAAAACACACACTATGGAATTATCAGACCCATATTACAAACTTAAACAAAAAAACTCATTGGTTGTCACAAGAGAAGCCTACAATCCATCTTTAAAAAAATAAGTGGGGGGGGGAGGTTGAGGCCGATCCCAACCACCCTATGACACTCCCAATGCAATCACAAGTCACCATGCAAAGTTTGGTGAGACCAGCCCAAAGCCTCTGGCTTCCCGGACCGCCTCGTGAGGTCCGAGGTGGTAGATTTGGTGTAGATCCTGAGTGGATTGTAGTCAATTTTAAACGACTTAAGGGCTAGTCAAACCCCTTAAGACAGTCCTTAAGGTGTAGCCCCCTCCATCTCGCTCCTTATTAATACGTAAATTATGTAATATATCAAATTATTAATACGTAAAACACCTAAAGAATGTGTGTGTGTGTGTGTGTGTGTGGCTTGTGTGTGTGTTGTGTGTGTGTGTGTGTGTGTGTGTGTGTGTGTGTGGTGTGTGTGTGTGTATGTTTTGCGTATTAATATTGTATCTCGAACGTCCAAAATTATAGTTAAATTATTGGCCATTATTTTGGTCAATAGTTTTTTTAATTACATCAGAGTTTTCCGAAAATGTAAGTAATTATATGAATGATTTTTTTTTTGTCTGGCCTGACTTCTGTATGATGAAAGCCAGTATGGTCAAAATATCTGTGCCAGGCTTTGCCTTGTTTGAATATGTTAAGTGTAAGTCATATACTCTATATGCCTATACATAGAAGACTATGTATAATAGTCTTCTATGGGGGTCTTTTTCTTCTAGTTTTTTCTAATAGTCTTACTTCTTCTTCTAATAGTCTATGTCTTCTCGGTTTGGCGGCTTCTTTTGATCATTAAGTTTTTTTATTTTTTCCCCCCTCTGTGGGTAATGGAATGGTTTCTATGCCACACTGTATATGGTAACCAATCACCTGTTTTTCACCAACCCTTCTTTCTTTTTTTTGCGGTTTTAACGAGCTTAATGATACGTTCAGTTAGGATATATGTACGCTAAGTTTTTTTTTTTACAGGTAAACAGAGCTTGAATGATTTTAGAACATTGAATTTATGTTTAATAAGTATTTCGTGGCAAGTTTTACTGTCTTACCCCAAGTTACGAATCCAGCGTGTCTCGCTGTAACGGATTAGTGTAACCCAGGTCATTAAAAGGGAGGAGGGGGAGGGGGGGGGTGGTGGGGAATTTTACAAGCCAGGACCTGCTTCCTTAGGCAGGTCTTGTGTTCTCCTGCCTCCAGGGGACCCTTGCTAAGCTACTGGGGATGCAACCCAACGAGGATCTTCCCAGCTGGGCCTCGCTAGGAGGTCCCCCTTGTCCTGGCTAGCGCCGCCTGTTAATGATCCCTTCGTTCACGTGCAGCTCAATGCAGATAAGTCATGGTTGGGAGTCGTGAAATTGGCGTGGTTGCTGCTCTTTGATTCGTGTGTTGTTCCTGGCTGGGCTGGCTGCCTCCTGTGTCCTCGTCGCTGGTTTAAAAACTTACACACTCACACACACACACAACACACACACACACACCCACAACACACAACACACCACACACACACACACACACACACACACACACCATGATTTGTTTGTTTGACGGTTGAGAGGCGGAACCAAAGAGCCAAAGCTCAACCCCCGCAAGCACAAATAGGTTAATAGGTGAGTACACACACACACACACCCACACACACACACACACACACAACACCACACACACCACACACACACACCACACACACACACAACACCACACACATACACTTCCACTTGCTTTATAATTCTCGGACACTTTCTTAGACCTTAATTATATTCTATTTCTTCCCACCGTGTTGCGATGTGGAAGCCTCGTAGACTAAAGGAACAAAATTCAAAATTAGTAAATGAAGAAATCCACAAGGGCCGTGACGAGGATTCGAACCTTCGTCCGAGAGCATCCCAGACGCTGCCTTAAGGTTCAAAATTAATAGCTAGGAAGCCAGCTGATAGGGGCAATCCCGCTCTCTCAACTAATGCCCCTCATTTGTACGATTTGGTCCTCAGCGGACAAAATTAGGGGTACTATGAAAAGCATCGACTAACCAATATGCACGTTTTCTATCCTTAGGTTGTTAGGTTAGGTGGGTGGCTTAGGTTAGCAATTTCTATAACATCCTTATTTGTATATGGCGCCAAGTCAAGAGAACTGTTGTTGTTCTGGTTCTTGAGGCGCCCCCCGGAGGCTGGTCAAGCATCCTCATCTCTCATTGGTCAAGCATCCTCATCTCTCACTGGTCAAGCATCCTCATCTCCCACTGGTCAAGCATCCTCATCTCTCACTGGTCAAGCATCCTCATCTCTCATTGGTCAAGCATCCTCATCTCCCACTGGTCAAGCATCCTCATCTCCCACTGGTCAAGCATCCTCATCTCTCACTGGTCAAGCTTCTTCATCTCTCACTGGTCAAGCTTCCTCATCTCTCACTGGTCAAGCTTCTTCATCTCTCACTGGTCAAGCATCCTCATCTCTCACTGGTCAAGCATCCTCATCTCCCACTGGTCAAGCATCCTCATCTCTCACTGGTCAAGCATCCTCATCTCCCACTGGTCAAGCATCCTCATCTTTCACTGGTCAAGCATCCTCATCTCCCACTGGTCAAGCATCCTCATCTCCCACTGGTCAAGCATCCTCATCTCTCACTGGTTAAGCATCCTCATCTCCCACGGGTCATTGCAGGTTGTTTTGTTCAGAGTCGTCCTTTGCTATCTGGAACTTGGTTCTAAAGCACTTTGTATTAGAATTTTTTTCTTCATGTTGCTGTTTGGCAAGGTTCTTGACACATTTGACACCCCCCTGACACATTGACACCCCCCTGACACATCTGACACCTCCTGACACATATCCCCTTCCCCCCAGGACATCTCCCCCGCCCCACCACCAACCAATCCCCTCTCTCAACACTCGGCAGCTGCCACAGACTTTGGTCACTTCCAAACTCATTTGCAATGAACCATCATCGTTCTTAACACCCCGAACCTGCCCGTCGCCATTGTGCTCGTGGCAGGAAACACTTGTTGCATTGCAGCTTGCAGAGCCATTCTCATGACCATAGGCTCTACCATGCACTCTTGCGTCATCCAGCTGGTCAACAGAGACCATAACACATGTTATCTAGCAATGTTGCTAGCTTTTCAGACAATTTTGAATGTTAATATCTCTTTTTATTTTGTTAACTCTGGGGCACGATCTTATCTTCCAACCAGGAAAGCGCTCCTCATACCATGAAGCCTCGACTCTATCCTACCTATCACGTCTCCATCAATCCCTTCCCCCCTATCCTCCATCTATCCCCTATTCTCCTCAGCTATCCCTTTCCCCCCCCCCTCAAACCCTCACCCCTCGGGGCCAAACATACAGGCATTGAGTATGCTCCCCGGCCGGCGCCGACGGCTTCAAGCCGTTACCTTTATCATTAAAATGCAACGAAGAGGGAACCACCGCCATTTTATGGGCCATTAGCTGCTCCATGAGGTGAGACTAGGGGTTTTGGGAGCTCCTGCAGGCGCAGCAGGTTGTTGTGAGTGTCGAGGAGGTTGTTAAGGCAGCTGCAATTGAGGTGGATGGTGGTGTTATTATGCAGATTGTTTATTTTCTACCACAGATGTGGCCCACACATTAACAATGCTAACCAGCATATATATATTTTCTTGGATTCCCATGGACAGAGTTAGAGATCTGTTATACACATAGTTCAGTGTGATTTATTGAACAATCAACCACAGAAGGTGATTGTAGTGCGTTTAAAAATGCTAATCTAACCTGCATACATAAATCCATACAATTTCCGTCTGTCCTATATAAACAGTGTTTGAGGTGTGTGTTTTTTATACATTATGTGGTTAATGTGCGTTTACAAAAGGTGAAATGCAATTCCGACCAGCCTACACATTGTACCCATACATATATATATGAGGAAATCATTCTGGGCAATAAGATACTTGAACAGTCTGGTGATTCCTAGTTCCTAGATTCCTAGCCTTAACCCACTCAGCCACACGATGAGACAAAAAGCCAACCTACGCGGAACTCTACGGAATTCACTGTGAAGTTCTGGAAGCCCAAACTGATGCCCAACCAGGATTTTTACGCTTGGCCTGCCTATACACTCTGGCCATTGAATAATGATGTTCACAGCCTTTTTTGTGATCATTCAGATCTCGCAAAATAACTTGACAGTGGCAAATATATCAATGAGAAAATCATTTTTGGGCCAGGAGGTGATTTGAACTGGCGTTCTAGTTAGGTCGGTTCATGCCAAACAACTTGAAATGGCAATGGGACTAAAACGTTTTTTGACTGATGAAGACGTGAGCAGTCGAAAACGCTTCAGCTCCCTTCCCATTTTCACTGTGGTTTTCCACACATGTGTATATATTATATATATATTATATATTATTATATATATTATCTATATATATATATTAAAAAGAGAGAATGTCTGTCTATCTAAGGTTGGAGGCCAGACGCTTATGGTGCCTATAGTTTTGCCTAACTTTGTAGGGTGAATAGTCTAAGGGACGGGACGTGCATAGGCTGGTTGTGGGTCAGTCCGACTGGGTTGGGTGTACCCGTTAAGTGAGGGTCCGAGCGATTTGTGACCAATGTCATACCATTGACTGCTATGACATTGTGTCTATGACGTTACTATTCATGTTTTTTTTTATCAATATAATTATGTAGTGCTTGTGTGGCTGTGTTGTGGAGTTGCTGGCGCTTGTGTGGCTGTGTTGTGGAGTTGCTGGCGCTTGTGTGGCTGTGTTGTGGTGTGGCTGGCGCTTGTGTGGGCTTGTGTTGTGGGCTTGCTGGTGTCTGTGTGGCTGTGTTTGTGGGGTTGCTGGTGTCTGTGTGGCATGTGTTGTGGAGTTGCTGGTGTCTGTGTGGCTGTGTGTTGTGGGTTGCTGGATGTCTGTGTGGCTGTGTTGTGGAGTTGCTGGTACAACACAGCCACAACATACCTGTGTTGGGGTGTTGCTGGTCTTGTGTGGCTGTGTTGTTGCTCAATGCTGTATGCAATATGCCATGGCGATGGTGTCTTGGTTGATGGTTAGGGCGATGGTGTCTTGGTTGATGGCGAGGACGATGAGTGTCTTGGTTGATGGGGAGGGCGATGGTGTCTTTGGTTGATGGTTGAGGGCCGATGGTGTCTAGGCCTTGATGGTGAGGGCGATAAGAGAGTGTAGCGGTGATGACAGGGGAGAGGTGAGATTGGCAGTGGGAGTAATGTGTCGATAGCAGTCAGGATAGCGTATGTGTGGCTAGGCGTTGATGCCATTCCCCCCCGCTTACCCCCTAGACGTGATGATAGCGGTGATGATTGTGATGATAGTGTTGTGGTGCCGGGAGGGTTATGAAGGAGAGATGGGGTTTAAGGATGGTGGGGGAGAGAGATAGAGAGAGAGGGGGTTGATGATTGGCGAGTCGAAGCGCCGGTGTGGTTGGGGTGGTGGTGGTGGGGTTGTGGGGAGGGAAGGTGTGGAGGTGATGACACGGCGAGGCTATCTTCACCTTCATCACTATCATCATCCAGGGCCATTGGTTATCGCTGATGGCACATCTTGGCTTCTCTGATGACCAACACTCACTTTTGTTATTACAATTTTCCCCTTCTTGGGGTTAACTTTAAGTTGTTTTTTTAAGGCGGGTGTGGCGTGAAGGGTGAGGACGGTAAAGTGTCGTGTGTGGAGGGCTGGGGTTTAGATGGGGTGTGTGTTATGTGTAGACAGGTAATGTTTTAGGTGTAGACAGTAATGTTTTAGGTGTTGACGGTGGTCTTAGCGTGGGGGGTTGACGTGTGGAGAGCTGGGTGTAGATGGGGATCCAACCTGGTGGTGTAGATCATACCTTTTCATTATTTATTTATTGCTGGTGGGTTTTTTTTTAACCCACATGTGTTTATATTTGGCCCTTAGTCTTCTACATCAACTGCTTTTCATTCATGTTTAAAATTTTGTTTAATGCAAATATTTGCGACGGGTGTTGTAGTGTGTTCACAGTGTTGTGATGTTGTGTTGTAGTGTGTGTCCAGAGTGTTGTATTGTGGTTGTGTGGTTCAGAGTGTTGTATTGTGTTGTAGTATGTGTCTAGAGTGTTGTATTGTGTTGTAGTGTGCCCAGAGTGTTGTAGTGTGTTGTAGTATGTGTCCAGAGTGTTGTATTGTGTTGTAGTGTGCCCAGAGTGTTGTATTGTGTTGTAGTATGTGTCCAGAGTTGAACTTTCTATCTACAAGCTGGTGCCCCAGAAACCATGTGTAAAGTGAACATAAAACAACACTTATTAGGAACATCCTAGTATATAATACAAATATCCTGGAACCTACCACGGACCAAAGAAGATTCCAAAATCCAGAAGCAATACTTATAAGAGAAAAATGACCCACCTTGAACATACAGAATGACGACTTTGCGTCCTTGCCAACACTCAGACCTAGACCTCACCAAACATCACCAGATAATGACATCTCTTCTGAGGTTTCTCTGCCCACCAAGAGCACCAGAGTTGTACTCAGTGTTATTTTTATTTATTTATTATTTTATTTATGCATATACAAGAAGGTACATTGGGAATGTGTGGATACATAAAATGGTAATTACAGTCTTGTAAAGCCACTAGTGCGCGCAGCGTTTCGGGCAGATGTCTTATCAAATGTTTAATTGTCTCTATCCCCATACCCTAAGTTTAATTGGCCCTGTCTCCCTTCCTTATGTTTACCCCCATCACCTCACCCCATACTTTTTCGACTCTTTCACATATGTATTTAGCCAAATTGGTATTTCATGTACTCATTCTTTACCTGAAGATGTTCCAGAGAGGAAAAAACATAGAAAATAAATCCTTCAGTAATTAATAAGAGTTTCTTTACCATACATTTTGGTTACTTGATTGTTCTTCTTAATACTGATTCTAAGAACATAGAAGCATAAAGAAAGCTTACACTATAAGATCAACAACACCAACAATGCTTCGTAGTTAACAAAACATTTATGGCAATAGTCCATGAATCTTCCCATAACAACCGCTAGCTGGTCTAGCCAGCTATGATGTCATTAAGTGTCATGGCAGATAACTGTCAATGTATCCACCTACCTTTTACTGTTTTGAGTATTAATTATTATTTTATTATAATATTGTCTCTAAAATACAGATTAATTCAATCGTTTAGGTTCTAGACGAATTAGATGGATATATTTGTTTAAAAGTTAGGACATAAAGAGTAACTAACTGGCCCCTCCACCTGAGGAGAGGGAGGACGCACCAACCAACAAGTTCTACTCTACGGCCCATTAACGGCAGCTTCTGACTATCAAGAGATTTTGTTGGACGTTTATAGCTGAATAATCTCAGTTCACGCTTCTTTAAAGGAATTGAAATGTATATAGTGATCAAAGACTAATATAAATTGTGAATGGGAAGACAATGCTACCAAACTGTTTGTAGAAAAGAATTTCACTTAGCAGCTGGCTACGACGCCACATTCCATCACACTTCATTAACAAAATAATTAGTGTTCGGTTCACAGAAGAATCAACTGAGTCTGGCACAATCACAGACAGACTCAAGCACCAGGAATCTACTATCTACAATTTACAAGGTTAGTTTGTGGTTGCTCTTTTCTAATTAATCTTGATCCATATTGATTAGAATATATGCTACTAACTACTTTTCCTCACCGGAGATCCAATTATCATGCGTTTTAAACCCAACCAAATGTCCGTATTAATTCTAAATATTAATATTAATTAGTATGATAATATATTTCACATCAATCAAAATATCTTAAGAATAAGATTCGGCTCAATCCTCATATATTGATCATGTAAATATTATATTATTTGTGTTAAGTTGTCAATAATCATTACCATTAACTTAGTTAAGTCAAAATATAAAACCAATGAATCTGTGCCTGGCTACGCTGCATATAAACTTTTAAAAATCCCTTGCCACGATAAGAGACTCCACAAGTTGGTGAAGCATTAGCAGTTTAGCACAAGTCCAACCAGGAAGCCTAGCCTATAAGCAGTTTGACTCCATCTACCGTTTGCAGCTAACCACACAATACACATGTTACTAACTATTCCTGTATATTGTAGTTAATCACTAAATTATATCAACGTGCTGTAGAGTAGAGTTTTTTAAGACGTAAATCCTCCACGCCCGTAGCAGTAACCCACGGCTTAATAAGAACAGGTGTACAGTGCTCCTAGTGGACCACCACACTACCGTAGGTGCTTGGATTTTACCAATACCGAATGTGGAAAAATGTTTGCTTATTCTTTGAAAGACTGATAAAAAGTAAGATTACAAAACACATAGAATCACATCGTATATATAACTCTGGACAACACAGGTTCAGATAAAGGGTGCTCTTCACTTTCACAATTGCTGGACCACTATGACAAGGCCTAAGATGCCATGAAAGACAAACAAAACGCTAACATAATATACACAGATTTCCAAAAGCCTTCAACAAATATGAACATGGCATTATTGCTCACAAAATGCGTTCAAAAGGAATCGCCTTTGAGAGTAATAGCAATGTAAAGGATTTGGATGTAATCATGTCAGAAGATCTTTCCTTTAAAGAACACAATAAAGTAGCCATCACAACTGCAAGAATAATGACAGGTTGGATAACATGAGTCTTTTAAACAAAAGATGCCGTACCAGCGATGATACTTTTCAAGACTCTAGTGCTCTTTAGAGTGGAATACTGTTGCACATTGACAGCCACTTTCAAAGCTGGATAAATTGTTGACCTGGAGAGTGTGCAGAAATCCTTAACTGCTAGAATCCACTCAATAAACAATCTAAACTATTGAGACTGACTAAAATGCCTAAATCTGAATTCTGTATAGTGCAGACGGGAGAGAGGTTGACCCTGAGCAGCCGTGGAGTGCGGACGTGTCCCTCCGTGACTGCTGGGGTAGTTAGCTGTTTGGTCGCCAGGTGGCGGGGCGTAGCTGCCCTCCCAGTGTTGTTGCCTGGCTGGCTGTTTGCTGACGTGGCGGAACTGCGTTACGATGGGGGTCCCCCTCCCACCAGTATTGCGGGCTCAGTCTGTGGGCCTGGAATTTTCAAGCCGGGCTGGGTACCCGGAGATTGCACGGGCGTGTGAGCAGCTGCAGGTGCCTGTGATAGATATCTACGGTGTCGAGCTGGTGACGGCCCGTCGGGTGATACTAAAGTTCACTGCAGAAATGGCGTATCGTGCATTTCTCCGTAGGTACGAGGGGCGGACTCTGCCTCTACAGGATGGTGAGGGCACTGTTTCCATCTCGGATCGGAGTGGTGCCCTCACCTACGTCAGCGTCCATGGGGCTCCGTTAGAATTTCCAGAGGGTCTGCTCCGGCGGTATTTCGGCCGGTTTGGCGCCATCGAGAGTGTGCGAGTGAATGTGGTGTCTTCGAGCCCACTTAAGGGCGTCCGGATGAACATTCGTACCCTGGGCATGAGGCTACGGGAGGATATTCCGTCCTCTGTGCGGCTGATGGGGTACACAGTTCGTGTATTCTACGCCCGCCAGCCTAGGACATGTTATCGTTGTGGCCTGTCGGGCCATCAAGCTGCTGAATGTTCTGCGCCCGCCTCTGCACCTGTGAACCTCTTCAGCGAGGAGGACTTTCCACCACTTCCTGTGGAGGAGGACGCCTCTCCAGACGCGGCTGCGCCCCCTGGGTCGCATGATGCGCCCCCTGGGTCGCATGATGCGCCCCCTGGGTCGCATGATGCGCCCCCTGTGGTGGAAGTTCCCCCGAATGTCACCGACCCTATTCCGGATGTTGCGATGCCCTCGGTGGTAACTCCTGCTCCTGTCCCTGATGCTCCCGTGGGCCTTTCTGATGCTCCCTCCTCGCCGTCTGCGCACCCGTCTTCGGTTTCTGCGCCTGGCCCTGCGTGCTCGCATGCGACCTCGCCTCGGGTCCAGGCTGCGCTGAGTGCTGGGGTGGCTGTGGGGCCTCCTGTTGTGTGTGGTCCGGTTCCCCCTGCGGTTGAGGCTGCTGCAGTCATGAGACGGGCGTTGGTCCGCACGGCTTGTGATGCCCGTGGTTCTGGGTCCGCCTCCGGCTCTGAGGATGTGCGCCCGGTGCCCAAGCGGTCCAAGCGTTCTTCTACTGCATGGGCTGATGTGGAGGGTTTCGACGCCGATGGGTCTTCGGGAGATGAGGTGGTGGTCGCTGACGTCCATGTACCTGCTGATGCCAAGGATTGTGTGTATGATTCACCTCCTGTTTCTTCTGTCGGCGGTTCCCCGCAGTGGGGGGTGGTTGCTCCTCCGGGTGTTGGTGAGGGGGGTGTTGGTGCAGGCTGCGACCTAGTGTTGATACTAAAGAAGGATGTTCGGCGAGGGGGGCCCCTGCAGGTGTCCCGTCCGGTGGTTGCTGCGGAGCCCTGTGGGGCTGCAAAGGTTCCGAGTGCGCTGCCCGTTGCCCGCGCCTGTAAGGGGCCACCCGTCCCGTTTATCTTGGCCTCCGGCGTGGCGTTTGATTCGGTGACCAACCCTTTGGATGTTCACTTTCATACCCGAGTGCTGCCTGTTCCGTGGTGCCCCTCGACCGTCTGGGTTCCACAGGCTCGGGTATTTGTTGAGGGTGTGCCGCTTTCGATGCCCGATCCTCGGACGATCTGGCATCACCCTATTTCGGACGACCTCCTGTGTTTGTGGGAGGCGTATTGTATTCTTTTCCCGGCAGCGGAGTGGCCGGAAAAGTATGTGCAATCTTGATAGTTTGTATCGAGTGTGTATTTAGACTTTGGTATGTTCTGTGATGTTTATTGTGTGCCCTTCAGGCCGCTGTCCCTGTTTCTTGTAATTTAAGCTATACCTTTTCATGCATTATGTTTCTTTGATTTATTGTATTATGTGCCCTTCTGGCTTTGCTGTTTGCTCTCTTCCGTGAGGGGTTATTGTGCAGAAATTTTGTTTTTTTTATTTCTGTGTTGAATTATTATTGTGCCATGTTATGTATTTTATTATTTTTTTGTATTTTATTGTACTCCTCTGCTTGCTCTGTGTAATTTGGTCTTGTATTTTGGCATTGTTTTGCCTGTTTGCGCTTTTTGGTATTGTACTGTGATGTCGGTCCTTCTGGCCGATGTTTGTTTTTGTGTTTGCAAATTTCGGTTTTCTGATGTACCTTTTATTGTATTTATTGCTTATACTTGCATGCTTGCATGTAAAAATAAATTTAAAAAAAAAAAAAAAAGTTCAACCAGGAAGCCTAGCCTATAAGCAGTTTGACTCCACCTACCGTTTGCAGCTAACCACACAATACACATGTTACTAACTGTTCCTGTATATTGCAGTTAATCACTAAATTATATCAACGTGCTGTAGAGTAGAGTTTTTTTAAGACGTAAATCCTCCACGCCCGTAGCAGTAACCCACGGCTTAATAAGAACAGGTGTACAGTGCTCCTAGTGGACCACCACACTACCGTAGGTGCTTGGATTTTACCAATACCGAATGTGGAAAAATGTTTGCTTATTCTTTGAAAGACTGATAAAAAGTAAGATTACAAAACACATAGAATCACATCGTATATATAACTCTGGACAACACAGGTTCAGATAAAGGGTGCTCTTCACTTTCACAATTGCTGGACCACTATGACAAGGCCTAAGATGCCATGAAAGACAAACAAAACGCTAACATAATATACACAGATTTCCAAAAGCCTTCAACAAATATGAACATGGCATTATTGCTCACAAAATGCGTTCAAAAGGAATCGCCTTTGAGAGTAATAGCAATGTAAAGGATTTGGATGTAATCATGTCAGAAGATCTTTCCTTTAAAGAACACAATAAAGTAGCCATCACAACTGCAAGAATAATGACAGGTTGGATAACATGAGTCTTTTAAACAAAAGATGCCGTACCAGCGATGATACTTTTCAAGACTCTAGTGCTCTTTAGAGTGGAATACTGTTGCACATTGACAGCCCCTTTCAAAGCTGGATAAATTGTTGACCTGGAGAGTGTGCAGAAATCCTTAACTGCTAGAATCCACTCAATAAACAATCTAAACTATTGAGACTGACTAAAATGCCTAAATCTGAATTCTGTATAGTGCAGACGGGAGATATACATAATAATTTACACATGGAAAATATTAGAGGGGCTGGCCCCCAAATCTGCACACAGAAATAACACCCCATGAGACCAGGCGGCATGGCATTATGTACAGAATACCCCCATTAAAAACAGAGGCGCAATAGGTACACTGAGAGGGAACTCTATCAACATCAGAGGCCCAAGACTGTTCAACATGCTTCCGCTACACATAAGGGGCATAACTGGCCGACCCCTCACAGTGTTCAAGAGAGAACTCGATAAGCACCTCCAAAGGATACCTACTCAACTAGGTTGTGATTCATGTCAGGTTGCGAGCACCCGCATCCAACAGCCTGGTTGATCAGACCATTTAACCTGGTTGACCAGGATGGTCACTAAGGCCTGGTCAGAGACCGGGCCATAAGGACCTTGATCCCTGGAACCAACGCAAGGTAAGGTAAGGTATACTAAGATAGAATATAGCATATATTAGTTATTCATGGACTATAGGTGCATTATAGAAGGAAAGAACCAGATTGAAAGATAAACAAACATCATTCATCACATGATGCTACACAGAACAAAAAGGCCTCAGTAATGGTTTCTTATCAAGGCACATAAATAAATAAAATAGCCACATGAACATAATGGTAACAGTTTAAAATAAATAATATGACTAGCAATTAATTAACTGGCAGCTCGAATTCACTTGCTAGTTTTAAGTATATTGTATACAGAATTTTAAAGGAAAGCGGGCAACTGAGCCTGCCCTCATAAGTCAAGCAGGCGGCAAGTGACGCCACCACAGAGTCACACACAACACCACCAAGACTACTCCGGCTGGTGGCCGTGGAGTGAAGACGTCTTGCCGACTCTCCATGGCTGTTGGGGTTGTTTGCCATTTTGGTCACCAGGTGGTGTGGGCGTCTCTGCCCCCCCAGTTTGTGTTGCTGCCCGGCTGTGTGTTGACGTGGCAAGTTTGACATGGGAGGCCTTCCCGCCGTTGTGCATGTGAATTCCGTGGGCTTGGAGTTCACTAGTCGGGCTGGATACTCAGACGTGGAGTTGGTTATGTGTGACATGCTTCGTATCCCGGTGGAGGCTGTCTTTGGTATTGAGCTTGTTACTGCCCACCGGGTTGTTCTCAAGTTCGTGGGGGAGGAGGAGTACCTTGACTTCCTCCGTCGGTACGAGGGGCGTACGTTGTCGTTGCCGGGTGATGCCGGCTCTGTGGCGATCTCGGATCGTCGTGGTGCCCTGACTTATGTCAGCATCCATGGAGCGCCCCTGGAGATTCCTGACAACCTCCTACGGCGTTACTTTGGGGGGTTTGGTACTGTTGTCAGCATGCGGGTGAACACGCTCTCCTTGGGCCGGTATGCTGGAAGGCGAACGAACATTCACACGTTGGGAATGCACCTGCGGTCGGATATACCTTCTTCTGTCCGGCTTCTGGGATACTACGTTCGGTTGTATTATGCCCGGCAGCCTCGTACCTGTTTCCGGTGTGGCCTGTTGGGGCATCAGGCTGCAGGGTGCTCTGCTACCCCAGCTGCTCCTGTCAACTTGTTCCGAGAAGAGGATTTCCCGCCGCTCCCGCTGGAGGCTGCCTCTGGAGATGTTGTGGAGGTGCGCGTCTCGTTTGCTACTGCAGCTCCCCCGGCGACGCCTGACGTTCCTCCAGTTGTTGCCGGTCCTCCTCCGGGTATTGCGGTACCGTCGGATGGTCTGCCTGATCCTGTCCCTGTTCCTCGCTGCTCCCGTGGGCCTTCCTGGTGCTCCCTGTGTGGCGTTGCCGTCTTCTCCCTCGTCTTCAGATGCTGCGCCTGGCCCTGTGTCCGTGTCTCGGGTCCCGGATGTGCTGGGTGCTGGGGTGGCTGTGGAGCCTCCTGCGGTGTGTGTCCCGGTTCCCCCTGTGGTGGAGGCTGCTGCCGTTCTGTCTCGGGCGTCGGTTCGTCCGGCTCGTGGTGCCCGTGTTTCTGGGTCTGCTTCCGGCCCTGACGATATCCGGCCGGTGCTCAAACGTTCCCGGCATTCGTCTTCTGCCTGGGCCGATGTTGGTGACTTCAGTGACTGTGAGTCTTCGGGTGTTGCCGGTGTCGATATGGATACGTCCAGCTCATGGTGGCGGAGGTCCATGTACCTGCCGGTGCTGGTGCCTGTGTCTCGGACGTGCCTTCGGTTCTTTCTCCGCCAGGGGACTCTCCGCAGTGGGGGGTGGTGGCTTCCGCTGCCAGGGATGGTGTGGACTCTGGTGCTGGGCGTGGCCTGGTAGTGACATTCCGGAGGGATGCGCACCGTCCGGATTCCCTGCTGTCGTCTGGTGGTGTGCCCGGGGCCACGGGTGCCCCTGTGGTGGTGCCCTGTGGCCCGTTCGCTCCTGTGAGGATGCGCGTTGGGGTCCTGGAGGACGTGTTGCCGGCGTCTGTGATGCCGCCGGGCCACTGGACAGAGATTGCCGAGTTACAGCTGTCTGACGAGCCAGAAAACTTTCGTGGTGGGCAGGTTCCCTTCCTGTCGAGCCGGGTGGCGACTACTCGCCTCGTGGGTACTACCATTTGGGTCCCCTGCTTGCGGGTGTTTGTTGCCCCAGTTCCGGATGTTATGGAGTCCCCAGTGGGTGGACGGGACCCTTGGCGGTGGGTGCTCTGGGAAGCATTCAATGTACGGTTCCCGCGGGCCCGGTTCCCGGGCAAGTATGTACCCTGATTTCCTGTGTATTTGCACTGTGAAATGCTGTGTGCCCCTCTGGCTGCTTGTTTTCCCTGTTTTATTTTGTGTTTGTGCCTCTCCCTTTGTGCGTTTCCTTGCCGTGTGGCGTCTTAGTTTCTAGTGCTTGGCGTCTCTCGTTTCGCGTTTTGGCTTGGCGTTTCGCCTTTCCTGGCTTCGCGTTTCACCCTTACCGGGTACACCGGGGCGCATCCGATCCCACGATCGTCGTCGCCCCTAACTCAACAACAACAACAACAAGACGACTCCGGTTGCATGGTGACCACTGGCCAGGTCGGACGTTCCTGAGGTCTCTCCGCTCCTGGCTCGTGTTTACGTTGGGTGATTGCTTGTTTGCCCTGCTGGTAGTGGTTTGCCATTGACAGGGTGACGTTTGACTTAGCCATGGGGACTGCTCGCCCTCCAGTGAAGAGGACTTTGTCGGCTGGTCTGGCATTTACGGTGCCGGTGGACCATTCGTTGGTTGGTGTCGCCCTGGTGGACGTGCTTCATGTGCAGCTGTTGGACCTGGTGGGCATCCAGCTGCTTCAGGGCAACCGTGCTGTGGTCAAGTTCCGCCTCCAGGCTGCCTTTTAGGCGTTTCTCGAGCGTTGTGAGGGGCGTGTTTACCCTCTCCCTGATACTGCTGGCTCCGTTAAGGTGGTGAATCTTAGTGTCACCTTGACGTATGTGACGGTGCATGGTGCCCCCCTTCGAATTTCGGGATGACTTCTTGACCTCCTGTTTTGAACGATTTGGGACGGTGTCAAGTGTTCGTTGGAACAAGATCGTTGCCGGGCACTGTGTTGGTATGCTTGATGGCTCTCGCGTCCTGACGATGTCGCTGAAGTGTAGTGTACCATCGTCGATGTCCGTGTTGGGTTACACACTCCACTGCCAGTATCGGGGTCAACCGCGCACCTGTTATCGGTGTGGTCACGAGGGTCATCTGGTTGCAGCGTTTGACGTGGGAGCAGTTGGTCGGGCGTTTGTTTTTCGTGCGGAGGATTTTCCTCCCCTGTTGCGTTCGGACGGTCCTAAGGACGGATTGGGTGCTGTGCCTGAGGCGCCTGATTGCCTGTCTGCTGCTCCGCCTGTTGAGGCGAGTTCTACGACCTGTCCGACACGTCTGGTGACTGCTGTGGCCCCTGGGGTTGTTGAGCCGGTGTGTGTGGGTGTCGGGCTGTCGCCTGCCTGTGTGTAGTGAAGGGTATCCCGGTGGAGGTTCATGTCCCACCCCCGTCTGTGGATGTGGTAATGGCTCCCGGGGACGTGGGTTCTGCTGTTTTGGAGGAGGGGCTTCGGCAGGGGGAGGTGCCTGCTGTGCCTGTGTGTGTTGGCAACTGTAGTTCTGCTCTTTCCATCCCTTTGCAGAAGCGTGCGCGACGGTGTTCTGAGGCTGTTTCCCTGGATGATGCGAACAGTGTGGGTGATGTGGCCTCTGTGGACTCTTCGAACGGTGTGGGTGTGGCCTGTGTGGATGTGAAGATGGTGGCTGTGCCTGCAGCGGAGCCTGCTGGGAGTGGTGTGGTGCGGTCTGTCTCGAAGCGTTCGTGGCGGGCTCGGAGTGTGTCTCCCCTTCGTGGTGTGCCTTGGGAGGAGGTGGGGGAGTATGGTGCTCAGCTGGCGTCCCCCGCCATGGATGATGGTGCTGTGCGGGGCTCAGAAGTTGTTGCATGTGCCCCCCCTCCTGCGTCTCCTGCTGTTGGATCCCCGCAGTGGGGGGTTGTCCCTGATGATCGGGACCTCATCGTGATGTTGCGGAAAGATGTGCGCCGGGGGGCCTCGGCTCCTGTGCCCTGTGATGAGGTCGGTGCTGCGCCTGCATCCCCTGCGGTTCTCCCTCCTTCGTTGCCCCGGTTTGGGAGCAGCCTCGTCCCGACTGCTGGGGTCGTGCCCTGTGAGGGTCCGGTGTTGGGCCCTTATCGGGATGCCCGGGTGCTTCCGATCCCGTGGTGCTCTTCCACTGTCTGGGTGTCGCGGGTGAAGGAGTTTGTGTATAGGGTGCCGGATAAGATGTCTCAGCTGAGGGCACCGCCTGGTGGCCATGTGTCCCCTGACACGTGGGTGATTTGGAATGTGTACTGCTTGCGCTTTCCATTACACAAGTTTCCGGAGAAATATTAGTTGACATCTTGCGCACGCCGCTCTGTCGTGCGTGGTTCAGCTGCTTCCATGAACTCGACATCCTGCCCTATGGTGCGGCACGTCTCCCTAAAACTTCCACCTCTGTTTTCGTCGCCACTCCTCTCTCTACGGCTTGACACATCTAACACTTTTGACTTTCTTCTCATCCTCAACGTCACAACATCTCCAAACATCTGTCCTGGTGCAGTCATTGGGAGGGAAATCCCTTCATGCAAACTGCACCTATTCTCACGAAGAAGAAGAAGACGACTCCTAGTTCAGCCTTGACGACGAGCGGACGTCTATACACCTGCTCACTGGAACTCCTGGTTCAACCTTGAGGCCGAGCGGACGTCTGGACTCCTCCGCCTGGGTGCCGCCTGATCACGTCTTGTTTTCGTGTTTTGGCTTTGCTACTGCCGTTTGGCATCCCTTTTCAGCTGTCCGATTGTACGACGCCTGGCGCACATATCGCCTTGGGTCACAGTATTGTTGATAGATTTTTTTTTTTACGTGTACTGGCAGGTTCTCCCGGCGGGGTGATGGTGTTCGGGGGCCGGCTTGGCTGAGAGGTGCCGGGGGTTGGCGGGTCTTGATGGGCTCCTGGTGTGCCCTCAGTCGTGGTGGGCGGCCGGCTTCTGCTCTGCCGGGGGACGCTGGATGACTTTTTGCGTTTTAGTTGGGGGCAGAGTTTTGGTTTTGCTACCCAGTGTTCTCTGTGTGGGGCGGGGCCGGTGCTTGTCACCCTGAGGGACTCCTGGGGCTCCCCAATCATCTGCCTGACTGTGCGTTTATTTGCCGTATGGCATATTTGTTTCTAGTGATTGGCGTCACTCGTTTTGCGATTTGGCTTGGCGATCCACCTCTCCAGGCTTCGTGATTCAACCTCAACGGGTACGCCGGGGCGCATCCGATCCCACGATCGTCGTCGCCCCTAAATCAACAACAACAACAACACCTGCTCACCTGGGAGTCACCAGATCACATTCTGTTTCACTATTTTGGATTTTGATAATACCGTTTGATGTTCCTATTCAACGGTCCGGATTACTACAACACCTTGGGTCACAGGATAGTTGATAGATTTTAAACGTTTTCTGGCTGGTTCTCAGGCGAGGTGGTGATATCTGACTCCGGCTTGGCTGAGAGGTGCCGGGGGTTGGTGGGTCGTGGTGGGCGCTTGGTGTGTCCTCAGCCGTGGTTAAAGGCTGGCTTCTGCTCTGCCGGAGGGCATTAGATGACTTTTGCGTTTTAGTTAGGGGCCGAGTTTTTGATGTTGCTACTCGGTGTTCTCTGTGTGGGGCAGGACCGGTGCTTGTCACCCTGAGGGACTCCTGGGGCTCCCCAATCATCTCCCCGGCTGTGTGTTTATTAGCAACGAGGCACATTAGTTTCTGCTGATAAGCGACATTAATTTCGCCATTAGGTTTCGCGATTAACCCTTAAAGGGTACGCCTGAGCGCATCCGATTCTACGATCATCGTTGCCTCTCAATCAACAACAAAAACACCAAGACAACACCGTAAGTGCAAGTTGGAAGATCGAAGCCGTTTATCTGTCTTTGTAGACACAGTGTAGCGCAATAAACTAAACTATATACATATCTATAGCCACAAATTTTTTATAGAAAGAAGAAAGAATAAATAGGTGTGTCTAGTACCCAAAATTGATTAGTGAAGTGGTCCAAAATAGCTGCTGGCGTCGAGGGGTAGCTTTAAGTGCAACAAAAAAGCACAACACTTCCCCATTACTCTACAACAGTTAACTACATTAGAGCGCTCCAACTTGCTAATACAGATAAGGATGTCTGGCATTCACACCTACCAAACTAGGCACTCTGGGTCTGTATCACAACAAAATACTCAGGAAAGAGTGTTTGATGAGGTTATCATAGAAGATTGGATCCCTTTTTCTTGTTGCGTTCCTTTGCAGATTCTTTATAAAGTGGGATTTCGAGCCCACCTCAGTAAGTATGATATATTTGCCAATCAGTAATTAAACTAGCTAGATTAATTGATATTAAAAAATAGTTCTTGCAGTTGCATAAATTTAAAGTAATATACTTTCCAATAAATGAATTCACTTCAGTGATAATTTTCAGTGCTATTATTTAAGTTATAATCTAGGCTGGCTTCACGTCCTTTAAGATAGTACCAGTGTTGCTGCATTAAATTAATGTTTAATCTTATCATAAGATTATAAAATTAAGTCTACCAGCAGGTAAATGCCGTAATACCTAGCTGGGCCTTCCTCATTACACCAACCGGAGCCACTCAGGAGAAGACCATGACAGTCAACGACCACCATTCACCAGCAAAGTTGTTGTTGTTTTTCTAGTGTTAATATAGATATTAATAACCACCTCCTCTCTCTTGTAGTAATAACATTTGAATGAGGTTTTTATAGATTAAAGGTAACATCACTGGTGACTGGATACTACCAATACCACAGGTATCAGGACCAAAAAGCCAAAGCTCTTTGGTGAGTACAAGCACAACTTGCTGAGTACAGGTGACTGAACGCTTCCAATACCACAGGTGACCACAGGTTATGTGTAAGTATCCACTAGGAAAATGACATGAAAATTCCGAACGTTTTCGTGTCTCACCACATTATCAAGGAAATACAAACAGATGACAAGATTGATGAAGATTAAACCACCCAAGAGGTGGCATGGGCATGAATAGCCCGTGAAACAGATGATAAGTTTGGAATTATATACCCAACTACACCTGCCTGCACAAAGATCCATAAGTTAAAGTATTCATTAATAGAACTGACGTGAGAGTGATGTTGTTATAGATTGAGCTACTCGGAACAAGTTCCAAGTAGCACGGGCTATGGTGAACCCGTAACTTACCTGGCACAGGAGCTGGGCAAGAAGCACGGGCTATGGTTAGCCTCGTGGACAGGAGATGGACAGGAGATGATGAGAGTGAGTATATATTAAGTATATAAAGATTATATACCCAACTCACCTTCATGTCACTTCCATTAATCGATATTTTAGCTTATGGATCATTGTGTAGTCAGGTGAAGTGGGGTATATAATTACAGACACTAATGTCATCTGTCTGTATGTCCTTGATAATGTGTTGAAACAAAAACGTTTGTAAGTTTCGTTTTATTTTTCTAGTGGATACCTACGCATTCACGAGTATTTACATGAATAGTCATTATTTACATTCTACAAACACTGCCGTGGGGTCTTAAGCCCTACTCCCCATTCGGCATCCCCCTTGGTCTCAAATAATCTAATCCCTATGTCATCCTTGTCTCCGGAAAACCACTTATATCTCTCATATTACTGGTCCAATTTTAATCACTTCATAACACATACTCTTCACAATACTAACACACGTATTACACCATAGGATTGTACTGCTTTGATGATTGTGGAGGTCTACTATCACAAGATGCCACTCTGTCTGTCAATATTGCTTGCAGACCAGATCTGCTTGCCCGTCTAACTTGAGCCAATCTTACACATCCAGCTCCACATCTGTGACATGCCCTCAGACCCTCCACAAACAACCAACATTCATTGTGCATTAGCCTCAAGCCAGTTTCTGATTATACTTTCGAGTTGCCAGCAGGTTTTTTAAGTACTACCAGTCACAGATGATCGATGACCTCATCTAAGGAGACTCCGACAATCTGGCATCCCAGATGTCACCTGGTTCCACTCAGTCACTCAGTAACATTAGCCAGATGTCACTCAGCTAATCCATTCACACGCATATACACCTCTACAACCCTATAGTTTGAGATAGAATCTAACTAATTTATGCATATTCATTTGGGTCACAACACTACCAGTACCAAAGGTGATTGGATGTTACCAATACCAAAGGTGACCACACTACCAAGTGGCCGAGGCCTATCAATGCCACAGGCCGCAGGATGCTACCAATGCAGCAGGTGACTAGATGCCACAATAATCATGAATACAATTTCTGTCGATTGATATAGGCTGCATAGCAACCACCACTGGGATTGATGCTGTTGTGTGCAGTTGCAGTCATTGCAGAACATTATTCCTTTACAACTTTGTTGTTCTGCATAATAAAATGCCATCACAACACTAGTTCCAAATAAAAGACACCAGTAATAATGATAATTATATATTTAATTAATGATTATTAAATAATACCTAGTGTGTTTCAACTCACATTATACTTGTTGTGTAACATATCACTGGATACACGTGTAAACATTTGTAGTGTATTATTACAAAAGTAAACATTACAGCAAGTTACCAGGAACGCCGCCAGGATAGTGGCCCACACACACACTACATACATCATCTCCTGATACTTGAGGGAATTAAGGAACATTAATTTGGAAGTTTGCTTGGTCCAATCTGCATTGATATGTTAGGTTGACACCTAGATGTGGGCATGCCCCTCCAGGCACCTAGATGTGGGCATGCCCCTCCAGGCACCTAGAGGAGGAAGTACCCTCAAGGCACCTAGAGGTGGAAGTACCCCTCCAGGCACATAGAGGTGGAAGTACCCCTCCAGGCACCTAGAGGTGGAAGTACCCTCCAGGCACCTAGAGGTGGAAGTACCCTCCAGACACCTAGAGGTGGAAGTACCCCTCCAGGCACCTAGAGATGGAAGTACCCTCCAGGCACCTAGAGGTGGAAGTACCCTCCAGGCACCTAGAGGTGGAAGTACCCTCCAGACACCTAGAGGTGGAAGTACCCTCCAGGCACCTAGAGGTGGAAGTACCCTCCAGGCACCTAGAGATGGAAGTACCTCCCAGACACCTAGAGGTGGAAGTACCCCCCAGGCACCTAGAGGTGGAAGTACCCCCAGGCACCTAGAGGTGGAAGTACCCTCCAGGCACCTAGAGGTGGAAGTACCCCCCAGGCACCTAGAGGTGGAAGTACCCTCCAGGTACCTAGAGATGGAAGTACCCCCAAGCACCACTGGCAGAGTACTCGACAACGTAGGTGGCGGTAGAGTTGGATGCAGCCTCAGCCTGGGAGTAACAGCCCTTCCTCACCGACCTGATGCTGTTATCCTGGAGGTTGAACTCAGCGGACTGTGAATCAGAGAAACATGAGTCAGATGCCTCACACCATGTTAATGAAACCACATCAGCCACACAGAATATAAATTTGTGTTTTAATTCACTGTGTCAGGGACAGGAAGCCAGAGTGTATTCATACACGTTAGGCTTATATTAAGTTCCCCCCCCCCACCCCCTCCGTCCATAGGATCGAATTAATGGCCTCACCCCAGGATGCAACCCCCACAACAAGCTGACTAACTTCTGAGTACCTACTTAGTGCTAGGTGAACAGCGGCATTAGGTTAAAAGACATGTGCCCAACCATTTCTGTCCCACCCGGGACTCGAACCCGTAATTCTCGATTGTGCGTCAACCATACGCAACATCGACAAGCTGTATACCGACTTGGACGACATTTATATCAGAAAATATTTTCTGTCAATCAAGATGTGAAATCCTAACATGAAAGATAAGAATATGAGAAATATAAGATAAGAGACTTTAATATAATAGAAAAGTGATAAAGAATAGATATTTATATGTCAATTTTGATGCCGTCGAGATCATGTACAATTATTGTATAACAAATGAGTAACTTTACCAAGATTTGGTTATGTTGAAAATATTATTAAATAATTGATTATTCGTCTTATGAAGATTATGGGAACAGATCAACTTGGGAAAACATACCCGAAGTTTAACTAAACTTACATTATTTTAAGTTGGAAAGTTTTAGTGAATGTTAATGCAGGTTTCTGGCTCTTGTTAGCACACATCCTGCTTTATGTTGAGATATTACTAACATGAAGTAATGTTCCGTAACTTCACTATGCCTGCCTAATACTCTGTACACTTGAGAAATTACCAATATTAAATTAGACATTCTCTAATTTCTGTAACTCATACTGGGCAGACAAGCATATGTTGAACCTTTCCATAGGGAAGATGAACCTTACTGAAGGGAAGCTGAACCTTACTGTAAGGAAAATGAACCTTACTGTAAGGAAAATGAAGCTTATTGTAAGGAAGATGAATCTTACTGAGAAGAACACGAACCTTACTGTAAGGAATATGAACCTTACTGTAAGGAATATGAACCTTACTGTAGTGAAAATGGACCTTACTGTAGCATAGATGACCCTTACTGTAGCATAGATGACCCTTACTGTAGCATAGATGACCCTTACTGTAGCATAGATGACCCTTACTGTAGCATAGATGACCCTTACTGTAGCATAGATGACCCTTACTGTAGCATAGATGACCCTTACTGTAGCATAGATGACCCTTACTGTAGCATAGATGACCCTTACTGTAGCATAGATGACCCTTACTGTAGCATAGGTGACCCTTACTGTAGCATAGATGACCCTTACTGTAGCATAGATGACCCTTACTGTAGCATAGATGACGCTTACTGTAGCATAGATGACCCTTACTGTAGCATAGATGACCCTTACTGTAGCATAGATGACCCTTACTGTAGCATAGATGACCCTTACTGTAGCATAGATGACCCTTACTGTAGCATAGATGACCCTTACTGTAGCATAGATGACCCTTACTGTAGCATAGATGACCCTTACTGTAGTATATGTGACCCTTACTGTAGGGAGATGAACCTTACTGTAGCATATGTGACCCTACTGTAGCATATGTGACCCTTACTGTAGCATATGTGACCCTTACTGTAGCATATGTGACCCTTACTGTAGCATATGTGACCCTTACTGTAGCATATGTGACCCTTACTGTAATGAAGATGACCTTACTGTAAAGAAGAAGAACCTTACCGTCGGGAAGATGCCGACGTCGAAGCTCTGAAGAGAGTGTTGTGGTGATGGGTGTCTGGCCGCAGGCACAACCCCCCCGCCTGTGTAACTCTCGCCCCTGTTCAAACAACACCAATATGACCACTTAAACGTCCCAAGTTTAAATAATACATATAT
>WNGS01163519.1:16532697-16570438 GCA_020271785.1 Procambarus virginalis
GGGTTTAACAAGACCTACCATGGGATTCGACAAGACTACTACTGGCCGGTATTTTACTGATTCAAACAACATGTAAAACACATGTCACGTTTGTCAGATGGCAGGTAAACCGAACGTCTCCATCCCCAGAGCACCACTGACAACCCATCCAGGTGCCTGCAGAACCTTCACAGACTTATTATTGATTGTGTTGGTCCTTTGCCTCGGACCAGTTCCGGCAACGCCTATATCTTAACCATCCTGTGTCCTACCACCAATTCCCATAGAACAGTTCCAGAAAACATTACGGCTGCTACAGTGGTGAAAATTTGCTGAAGATCTTCACCCAGTATGGATTTCCGAGAGATTTTCGAGTGACTGTGGCACCAACTTCACCAGTGATCTCTTCAAACGGACACTGGAGGAGTTCAACATCAAACAGGTACTGTCCAGCCCCTATCATCCTGCTTCACAGGGTTCTCTTGAGCGTAGTCATCAGACTATCAAAGCACTCCTAAAAAAGTTTTGTAATGACCTCTAAGGATTGGGCTAAGCAACTTGATCTCATCATGTGTATTTTCAGAAGTCTTCCCAATGAGTCACTAGGAGTATCTCCTTATGAGATGCTCTACGGACGTAAGTGCCGTACTCCTCTCAAGGCTTTCAAGGACTCTCTACGTGATGCCACCTTCAGTGAGCATCAGAATGTGCCCCAGTTTCTTCAAAACCTCCAACACATTCTCGAGAGGGTGCATTCCTTTGCCACAAACAACCTACTGAAAGCCCAAGAGAGGATGAAGACTCATTACGACCAGCACAGCCAAGTGAGGAAATTTAAACCGGGAGACTTCGTACTTGCCTATTTCCCTATCCCAGGTTCTCCTTTGCAAAACAGGTTTTCAGGACCCTACCGTGTCAAGGAGTGCAGGAATAACTACAACTACGTTCTCGAGACCCCCGATAGGCGGCGGAAGACCCAGTTGTGCCACGTCAACCTACTGAAGCCTAATCATGGTACTCCTCCCACTGTGCTAATTAACTACTCCACCTTTACAGGTCCATACAGCCACAGTGAGACCTTCCCTGCTTCTCCTCCCAAAAGCACTGACACTGAGACAGCGCTTTCCAACTCGGAAATCCTAACTGATATCCATAATTACTTTCAGGACGATAATAGTGCACCTCTCATCAAAATCATCAGAGAACATCAGGAGTTGTTTCGAAATGATCCACAAGAGTGTACTGTGACTCGGCACGACATCCAACTGCTCCCTGACACCCGGGCCGATTCGCCAACCATTCTACCGAATCAGCCCTAGCAAGAAGGAAGTCATGCGTGCTGAGGTACAGTACCTCCTGGACCATGGACTGGCTACCCCTTGTGAGTCCCCCTGGGCCTCACCCTGTATCTTGGTGCCAAAACCCCACGGTAAAAATCCGGTTGTGTACTGACTACCGAAAACTAAATAGTGTGACTATCAAGGATGCATACCCATTACCTAGGATTGACGACATCCTTGACGCCATTGGTAATGCCCGCTACCTGTCCCAAGTGGACTTGCTCAAGGGGTATTACCAAGTGTGCTTAACAGAGCGAGCTAAAGAAATATCTGCCTTTATCACCCCATTCGGACTTTTCAGATATGAACGCCTTCCCTTTGGACTATGCAATGCCCTGGCCACCTTTCAGAGAGCTGTCAACCGCGTCATCCAGGACTTGGATAACACCTATGCCTATTTGGATGATATCGTTGTAGCATCCAACACCTGGAGCGAACATCTGCTCCAGCTGCAACGATTATTCGCCAAGCTCCTGACAGCTGGCCTCACCATCAATCTGGGCAAGTCCACCTTTGCCAAAGGTAAAGTGCATTATCTGGGTCATGTAATAGGGAGTGGCAGCCTTGCTCCATTAAATATCCACACTCAAGCCATCAAACAGTATCCACAGCCTACTACCAGGAAGCAGCTCCTGCGCTTCCTTGGTTTTGCCTCTTATTACCGTAGGTTTGTGAGGAACTTTAGCACAGTAGCAACACCCTTAATCACCTTAACCAGTCCCAAGCAACGGTATAATTGGACCATGCAGCAAATCGTTGCTTTCGAACAACTCAAATTCCTGCTCTGTTCTAATCCTATTCTCGCCTCGCCAGATACCACGAAGCCTTTCATCCTCCATGTCGACGCCAGTGGTACCGGCATCGGGGGTGTCCTAATGCAGCAACGAGGCGATGAGGTTCTACCTGTCAGCTACTACAGCTACAAGTTGAAGCCTCACCAGAAAAACTACAGCACTATAGAGAAGGAACTCCTCTCCATCGTCCTGAACTTGCAGCACTTTGCACCATACCTGCAAGGTGCTCGATCCACCACCATCTACTCGGACCACAATCCTCTACGCTTCCTATATCAAGCCCAATTCAATAACTAACGTCTGCTGCGATGGGCTTTATATCTACAAGACTTCAATCTGAAGATCTGCTACATCAAGGGGCCTGATAACATCATCGCCGACGCCCTCTCCAGAGTTCAAGAGGTAGAGGCAGCTCCACCTACCACTCTACCTCCCGAGAACGTGATTTCTTCCGGAACCACAGGCTTCGGGGGAGAGTTGTGACGATAATCTCTTTCAAGAGAGATTTAGCCTGCTCTTCCCTTCAATCGTCACGTTCAAAGCTACATTCAAGATACGTTCAGCAGTAGCAAAACGTTTGTCAAGGTATCACACACACCTGCATACCCCCCACTCCTGCACCCCCCACACTCCTCATCGCCGGCTCGTCGCCTGCACTTCAATTAGCCAACTACCAGTGTCGGCCTGCCTGCATTCTGATTGGCTGATCGAGACCACACCACTCCAGCTCTGCGCCACTCACGCACCTCGTAGAGTCAACGTCGGGGCCGGCTAGCAGTTTCCTCCTCAGAATATCTTGTGCTCTGGGCTGTGAACATCTAATTGATATACCTCGTGTATCAAGTAGCGTTTCTTAGCTTGCGCTTATATTCCCAGCACCATTTATATTACTTGTATTATATTTTTGTACTATTGTTAACGTAAACCATCACTTATTCATTTTACAGTTTTTCCACTTGTTATATTTGCACTTTGCCAAGCCAAGGAATTGTCTTTATTTAAATTTGTTTTCTAGAGTAATTAAATTTCATTGTTTATTCTATGTGTTTTGTGTGTCTTCCCCTACCTTACCACAGACAATCAGGCAAGCAGTCTCTTTTTTTTGTGTATGTGACCAGGCATTGACATCTGCCATTGGAAGACTGCCGAACACCATACTCCAACACTTTACTGTCACAATATATATATATATATATATATATATATATATATATATATATATATATATATATATATATATATATATATATAATATATATACCTCGGCTCTCGGGAAACAGGTATCGTGTTTTAAGCGCATCAAGCCCACAGTGAACCAGATTTCAAGTGCAGTGATATATCACGAAATTATACATATGTGTTTGGGTCACCCCTCTGCCCCCCCCACCCCCATACCTTCAAGTGTGTACCGTCACCCAACCCACGAGTCGAGAGGTGCCGGTCTGCCCTACCCAACCGCGACCGCCACCTCCCTGTGTCCACCCCCACGCTACGCCCGCCCAGCATCCACCCAGCGCTCGCGGATGTCGCAGGTCACGAACGACAGCCAGGCTTCTCTCAGCCAAGAGGACCCATCAATCAGCGTTAGGTTCGGCACATGCCAAGTGTGTGACAAGGTGGGGCGTCTCAAGACCAACGGGGATGTGCGCAAACATTCCCACAATGGAACCGATTGTCCGGGCAGGTGGCGCCTTCCCAAAGAGAGTATCAATCAAGGTCCCACACCAGCAGTCAGGGAAAACACCTCCAACAGCTTCATTTCGACTGAGAACCTACTAGAAGCCATCAAAGCAACATCGGTTGGCACCTTGCAGCACATCCCCAAAGCTGCCCAGCCCCAGGCAGCAGCCAAACTATCCAGCCTCTTGAAAAAGGTTAATGACTCTCCCGGAACCATCCAAGCATGGCGCAACCTTCTCCTGTTTGGTAACATATGCCTTGCTGTCTCTGCAAGGAGAGACAAATCACTAGCTTCCTCAGTCATTATGGCTATAAATAGTTTTCCTAGAGAGGACAACCAGGCACCCCTCCCCACCCGTGCCAAAAACACCCACCGCAGGAAAGGTATCAACAGCAAAGCCGAGGTATCCAAAATCAGAGCAACAGTCAGCAAGAAAATAGAAGGCAAAACAATAGGGGCGATCAGAGTCATCACCAGCGAGGACACAGTTGCCACCAGAGACGCCGATACAGCACAAGCCCTGAGAGAAAAACACCTACCCAGAGCTCCACGTGATGACAGTATTCCTCTAGTCGGTGTCACCAGAGCAGAACCCCTGTGTGTGCTCGAATCCATGGTGCATAAAGCAGCTTTATCCTTCCCACCAGGATCAGCAGGCGGGTTCACAGGACTAAGACCCAACCGCATCAAACAAATGCTCAACCCCGCACTGGGAGACATTGCACAGGGCCTCCTGGTGGAACTAACTAGATTCTCCAACACATGTCTAGCTGGCAACATACCAGAGACCATACAGCCTATCATTTTTGGATAGGCCCGGCTATATATATTTATAAACATTTATAAATGTATTTATTTATTTATATACAGGAAGGAACATTGGGTTATGAGAGTACATAGCATTGGTGTTTTTACATTTTTGTAAAGCCATTAGCACGCATAGCATGTGTGCTAATAGCTAAAGCTATTCGGGCAGGTCCTTAATCTAACAGATAATTTTAAGTAGGTAATTTCTAGCAAAATTAAAAAAAAATTAACAAGGGGACATTGTAAGAAAGTTTGACAAAGATTAGTAGGTACAATAAAGTAAAACTTGAGGGTTATCAACAGGTACATTGTAGCATAATTTGAGGATTGTTTCAAGGTATAATGCAGTAAAATATGCGTTCATTGTAACAACCATGATATAAGATGATAACAGTGATTATAATGGTAAAGTTGTATGGCTTAGGTACATATATTGGGGGGTTGGGTAGCACTAGAAACAGTGCGAGTTTAAAGCTCTTGGTAGGACACTATGAACATGAAATTAGGTTCTTTTTGCTACACACAGAGATCACACTAGCGTGATGCATCAAATGAACAAATCCACAAGGGCCGTGGCGAGGATTCGAACCTACGTCCGAGAGCATCCCCGACTCTGCCTTAATCGACTGAGCTATGACAGGGTAAAAGGGTTGAAACCGAAGTTCTACTGAACAAACTGGATCCTGTAGCCTCTCCGAGGCATAAACCAGGATTTTACACGAGTAGGATTTACACATTTTATTACGTGCAGAGGGTCAACCCTTTTACCCTGTCGTAGCTCAGTCGATGAAGGCAGTGTCTGGGATGCTCCCGGACGCAGGTTCGAATCCTCGCCAAGGCCTTGTGGATTTGTTCACAGGTTCTTTTTGGTTTTATTTTTGAATAAGGCAAAAGTTGGACAGTTTTTCAATTCGTTAGGGAGTGAGTTCCATAGACTAGGTCCCTTTATTTGCATAGTGTTTACACAGATTTATGTTTGACTCTGGGGATATCAAAGAGATTTATTTTGGTGTGGTGATAATGGGTCCTGTTACATCTGTCCAGGAAGAGTTTCAGAACAAGGTTTGCATTTAAGAACAAGGTTTTGTAAATGTAAACGGCATAAGGGAATGTGTGGAGTGTGTCAATAGAATCAAAGGAAAAAGCAAATAATATTATAATAGCAGTTATATATTTGCCACCAAATTTAGACAATGGAAGCAAAGCATCTATGGGATGAAATATCTAGAGCATCTATTTCTATTGGTCAGTTTAGCATGTTTAGGGATTCAAACAGGGGGGGGGGGTGGCTGAGTGTTGTCTGAAAGCAGAGTTTGTTATTGTTCTGATAGCAGATTTTTGCTGGATGATAATGGGCTTTAGGTAGTTTGCAGTGGTTTAATCCAATGCATAGATACCATATGTAAGATAGGGATAGATTAGCGCATAGTATGATGAGAGGAGAGCAGAGTTTGGAACATAATATCTGATTTTAGAGAATATACCAACCGTTTTCGAAACTTTCTTGGTTATATGTTGTCTGTGGGTGCTGAAGTTGAGTCTCGTGTCTAAGTATAGGCCAAGGAACTTTCCATCATTTTTATTGCTGATGTTAATATTCTCTACCTAAAGCTAAATTGCATCTTTTTTTACATAATACATAATTCCTAATGTAACTTCTCTATTTCATCTGGTTGTTATGTTTACTCTGTATTGATGACAATGAAAATAAGTCACCGCAGGCACAGTCTTAATTAAACACTATCGCTCTCTTTGGACACCGATCACGTCCATTTTTTTTTTCCTGAGTCCTACCATGGACACAACATGCGTCCACTACAAAAATATTGTGTAAAATATATTTTTATCCGATTGACCTCGGGATAGTATCAAAATAAGCGCCTTTAGAATGCGCACAATTTTATTCCAAAATGAAAGATGTAACATGAAACTTGATGTCCGAACACTTGAAAGATTATAAATAGGTTTTTGGTCAAAATTTTAAAATATTTGTTAAAAGTCTATTTATTGTGCTATTATGTTGGGACTAGTTTTAAAATGCGCGCCTTTACGTCGCGAACAATTTGATGCCAAAATGAAAGATGTACACACAAAAATTTGTCAGAACACTGGAAAGATATAATAATTT
Organism: Procambarus virginalis; assembly: GCA_020271785.1. NCBI lineage: Eukaryota > Metazoa > Arthropoda > Malacostraca > Decapoda > Cambaridae > Procambarus > Procambarus virginalis. The sequence continues at coordinate 16,539,427 of WNGS01163519.1, forward strand.
TGTGATGACGACCTTCCAAAATTAAAATATTTGTTAAAATTCCAGTTATTGCTCTATTATTTGGGACTAGTTTTAAAATACGCGCCTTTTTATTGCGAACAATTTGATACCAAAATGAAAGACGCAACACGAAAAATTTGTTATCTAATTGAATGAGTAACATATTAGGTTGCAGTGTACAAATTGGTGCTCGTTTATGGGTAACTTTAGGCTTTCCCGCGGGGAGGCACGCCATGGAAAGCGTGCCTCCCCGCAGGAAAGCGTGTACATTATATTCATACACATCTGTAGGGAATTTAATTGCGAACACAATGATCCCAAAACGAGCGATGTAGCACGAGAATTAAGGTGAGAAAACTGAAACGAGTATACACATTTTACTGATTTTGTGCGCTAATGGGTAACTTTTGCCGACTTTAGGCTTTGCTGTTGGGAGTCACGCCAGGCTTTTGGACATTATATGCATATACAACTGTAGGGAATATAATTGCGAACACAATGATACCAAAACGAGCGACGTAGCACGAGAATTAAGGTGAGAAAACTGAAACGAGTATACACATTTCAGTGTCGCCGCGCGCTTGCCCGCACGTTGGGCGCATGACCTCTATGTTGGCGGCGCGCATCAGCAGTCCCGTGGCGCAGTGTAAGACACTCGCTGGCGCTTCGCGAGCACTTTGGCCTGGTTCGTATCCTTGCCGAGGATGATTGACCTGGTGCCAGTCCTTAACTTTAGCTTCTGTTCACGCAGCAGTGAGTAAGTACCTGGTTATTAAACGATTTGGCGGGTCGAATTCTAGAGAAAAATTAGGATTAAGGACCTGCCCAAAACGCTTTGCATGCTAGTGGCTTAACAAGAATATACTCTTGGATTATATATATATATATATATATATATATATATATATATATATATATATATATATATATATATATATATATAAAATAAAAAATACACAGCCTTCAAAGTAGAGTCTGAATGTTGAGATGAGCCAAGCAACTCCTGATCTAGCACAGGGCAGAACACAACCTCTTAATCCAGAGTTGGCAACACAATAGTGCGGCTTGCCACGTCCCAAAAGCATTTCAATAATAACAATTTTAACAGATGTTTGGGCAGCTGTAGTGTAGTTTCTAAGTGTTATTGTTGTAGTCACCTCATGGATTATGGTGGCCGGACCACGTATGATAAGGAATAGATACAAGTTTTGATACAACGCTTTGCGTAAGTGCCCGAAACGCTTTGCGTAATAGTGGCTTCAGGCATTGTATATACTAGCTCTATCTATAAACCTATCAATTTTTGTAAAAATCTCTTGTATGTATGTACCTTACCTGAATAAACATTTATTTATTTATTTAAATGATGGAGGCTCACCTTAAGCTGTAGACTTCTAGGGTGGAGTTAGATGCAAGTCCAGGCTTCGCAGGCAGACGTGGGCAGGGATGAGATAGGCAGGTCCTCGTACCTCAGCCTTCTGTTAGTCCAAACCCACTACTTAGGACTCACCGAACACAGTATTGCTCCTCTCAGAATTTGGGGTACTGTTAAATCATACCAAAAGTGGTATGGAACACTCTTAAAAGAGCTGGATGTACTTCAGATGTCATGCACTTATTCTAGAGTCATGCACTTAAAAGCTAGGTTATTTTCAATATAGTGAAAAACAATAGATTCATGTTGGTTCCAATGAGTGGACATTTCCAAGACACACTTATTACAGACCAAATTTGTAGCTTGTACACTTAAAAGTGCAATAATGAGATTAAGGACGGACTTTAACACTAAAGGTAGCCTACTGTTCTATGTAGGGATACCACATGAATTGTCACTCTGAGAATTGGAAATTTTTAAATCACACTTATTTAAGGTAAAATCACTTATATGTTCATCTATAAAACTAGGTGAAGCGCTTAAAAGCAGATACATGCACTTAAAAGTTAGATAGGTCACTGCACATATATATCAAATTTCTACCACTGAATGAGTGGAAATGTCAAAAGCACACTTATTTCAGGAAAAGGCACTTATATATTAACTTATAATCTATGTTTGACACCCACACGTGATAATACATTGCAAGTTAAATGACTTTTCAATGGTGTATGGATCATTAAGTTATGTCTCCGGTGACAAATAGAGTTCACTAATTCAGGTAGAAACACAATCTCCACTGGCTTTCTTGATTTATATGTCTCCCTGGACCCATACATCTTTAGAAAGTCTATGATAATGAACCACAATGGTACAAGCAGTGAGTGAGTGGGAGGATGCATCAATCACTGGGGAGCAATGGCGCTACTGACAGCCCACAGCGTGCGTACTGTGTCAACAATAACACTGCTAATCCGGATTCACTGCATACGCTCATGAACGGTGTGCCTGAATCCGTAGAAGCAAATCCGGGCTTCGAGGGGTGGGAAGGGATAAGGTAAGTGGGTCTCCTCAACTTTAGGGTAGTCCAAACCCGAAAATTCCAGCAAGGGCAAGATGAATTGCCCTCTTAAAGGCAATTAAGAGGGCTTGGCGATTTTAATACATGTAATATGGACAAGACAAGCTGTTGGTTTCTTCTCTGCCCGAAGCGTGCGTGACGCCCCCATACACGCCAACCAATCAGGACGCAGCATCACCTAAAGTATGAAACTCTCCTCTGGCGGGTATTTTGAATGTGGCTCCCTCCTCATTATTATGGCTTATTGTACATTAAGTATTTATGTAGAGGGAGTATTTATTTTATGTCAAATAGGATTTGGCATTCACAAATTGTTTCAATATACCAAAAAGCCTTAAATATGGCATAATGACATAAATGCCAGACTTGGGAACACTGGTTATGTGTTAGTACTGATAGTGTGTTATTTTTATTTCTTAGCACAGTTTCACGTTTTCATGTCACTTGCCACACAGAATGTGTTTGTTTAATATTGAGTAATGTCTTGATTGGCAATACAAAATAACTTTTCTTTTTTTACTTCTAGCGAACAAAATCAAACTCTAAATTCAAAATTCAAATTCAAAAAAGAGTATAGAGTTTAGAGTATAATGATTGATTATTACTGATTATAATTTAAACAATTTTAATTATTACCTGAAATGAAAAAATTTATTTTGTTATTAAATGTTAAAGAATAGTTTTAAGAATCAGAATTCATGTTAACTTTTTCTCATTTCCGATTACTGAAAAATGCTCGATTCTTGTGATTCTCGATACCAATTCTGATTTATCATTCCATCGAAATTAGGAATGTTGTAACCCTTTGCCATGCCTGCCATAAAGTTATGTATGTTTTCAAACCTTTGCCATAATGTTAATTATGTTAAAAAATAAGGTTGCCCTGTTGTAAGGTTGGGTATGTTTTAAACCTATGGCATTCCATGCATGAGGTTCAGTAAATTTTAAACCTTGGCCATACCCTGCCAGAAGTGTAAGTATGATTTAATTTAAACCTTTGTCAAAATTATGCATTCAGGGTTGGCATGGTAGCTTCCGGGTTAGCTACTGTTACCCCTCCCTGGCTGGGTTTTCAGTTTAAAAAACCAAAGTGGCTTTATGAAACAAAAATTTGGTTTAATATTGGCCAACTTAGCAAGTGTATTTAAATTTAAACTTGCATTCATTTTATCTTTGATTAAATATTAAAAATGAATGAGTTCTGTAAATGAGAATATAACTTTAACCATTGCTGTTTAACTTTAGATAGTAAATCAATTTGTTGCACATAAAGTCAATTTCTGTAGTTAATACAGTACAGTATGCAGTGTATCTGTTATTTTTATGTACTGAAGGGTGCATTATTATGTACTGATAGGGTACATTATTATGTACTGATAGGTGCATTATTATGTACTGATAGGGTGCATTATTATGTACTGATAGGGTGCATTATTATGTACTGATAGGGTGCATTATTATGTACTGATAGGGTACATTATTATGTACTGATAGGGTGCATTATTATGTACTGATAGGGTACATTATTATGTACTGATAGGGTGCATTATTATGTACTGATAGGGTTGCATTATTATGTACTGATAGGGTGCATTATTATGTACTGATAGGGGGCATTATTATGTACTGATAGGGTGCATATTATGTACTGATAGGGTGCATTATTATGTACTGATAGGGTGCATTATTATGTACTGATAGGGTACATTATTATGTACTGATAGGGTGCATTATTATGTACTGATAGGGTGCATTATTATGTACTGATAGGTGCATTATTAGTACTGATAGGGTGCATTATTATGTACTGATAGGGTGCATTATTATGTACTGATAGGGTCATTATATGTACTGATAAATCACCATGTGGGGGGAATGAAGCCCCATGAGGGTCCAGAGTGTGAGAAAAGATTCAGTCACCTTGGAAGTATCAAGACTTGCATGATCATGAGTGACGAGAGTGTGAGGAAAAGATTCAACTGTCTTCGACGTATGCAGAATTGCATGGTTATCATTGTCCAGTGTAACCAGCCATCCTGGAAGTGTGAAGGCTCCCATGGTTGTGCATACTGAGGATAAACCCAATGAGTGCTCAGTGTGTAAGAAAAGATTCAGCTGTCTTGGAAATATGCTTGCGTGAGAAATATGCATCTGTATTTAAGTTATATTTTAATGATCAGTTCTATACACAGAGAAGTCACCGTAACATGATACTATAAATCATTGAGAAAATCCACAGGAGGATTTTCTGTGGATAATGAGGATTCGAATCTATGTGCTGTGTATTTCCAGGCATATACTCTAAACAACCTGGCCACGACATGGTCAAAATAATTGCAACCTGGGATTCTGCTGAACCCACAGGGATTCCTGAGATTTCCACTGAAGTCGAACCAGGATTTCACACAATTCCCCCATGCACTCTGGTTCTATCGTCCAGAAATTCTACCTCTGACACCCCTCTTTCAATACAAAAAGAAATCACAGTAAGGTGATATATCAATGAGAAAATCCACAGGAGCCATGATGAGAATTCGAACTTATGTGCTGGGTATTCCCAGCACATAGGAATACGTATGATCTATACCTTTCTGCTCTGCTCTATAGTAAAAGTTAGATACTCTTCTAGACCAAGCAATCACCTGTGAAGCTATGATAATAGAAAGACTCAAAATTATAAATTATACAATGAATTATATTTTTCAACATGAACAAAACTTAAAACTTATTTTTTAGCCTATTTTTTGTATTACTTGTACTTAACATATATGGCTGTCTGTAACAATATGGACCAATATTGTCCTCACATGGCACTCTCAAGTTGTTTACCATCCGTATGCACCAAAATGTGAGCTTCCATATTTCCAAGAAGACTGAATCTTTTCACCCATACTCAAAGTCTATCAATCATACTATATTACCTACTTTTCACTCTCAAAATGTTTGTCTCCTAATTTATTTGTATTTATTTATTTATATATTCATGAGTTCTTACATTCTTGTACAGCCACTAGCATGCATAGCATTTCAGGCAGGTCCTTAATCCTATGTTCTCCAGAATACGACCTGCCAAATCGTTTAACAACCAGGTACCCATTATACTGTTGAGTTAAACAGAGGTTATAGTTAAAGATTTGCGCCAAGTAAATCTTCTCCGGCCTGGATACGAACCCAGGACAAAGCGCTCGCAAAACGCCAGGCGAGTGTCTTATACCACTACACCACGAGGATAGCTGAATGCACCAACTGTGATTAATTTTGATTGGTGCTGCCAGAGGCAGTTTATTGTATATCCCATTGAGCTGTCTTGAATGTATGAAGATTTGCATAACTATGCATATGAGGGATAAACCTCATAAGTGTCTAGAGTGATAGAAAAGATTCAAATGTCCTGGAAATATGAAGTCGCATAATCATGAGTGTCCAATGTCAGAAGAAACTCAGACGTCTTGGAAGTATGAAAACTCACATTGTTGAGCTATAAACATCATGAGTGTCCAGAGAGTGGAAAAAGATTCAGCTATCTTGGTTGTATGAAAACTGCATGGTTGTGCATTCAGGGATAACTTCATGATTATCGAGAGTGGAAAAGATTCAGTCAACTTGAAAATTTGAAGGCTTGCATGGCTATGCATACAGGGAATAATTACCATGAGTTTTCAGTGTGGAGAAAAGATTTAGTCAATTAGTATAATGTAGCTGTATGATGGTGCATATGAATCAATCAAGCATATGAATGAATGGTGCATATGAATCAATATGCATATGAACCATTCAAGCTGTCATTGTAATCAATCTGAGCTAGCTATGTGCTTTAATATACCTACAATTTTCTCTCATCTTTTATTTTTTTTCTTGCCTTGTAACTGTTATCATTTTTTATAAATTTTGCAAGTATTTACCTACTTAAATTTTCTTAGATTAATGACCTGCTCGAAACGCTACACGTACTAGTGGCTTTACAAGATTGTAATTACTATATTATGTATCCTCACAATCTCAATGTACCTTCTTGTATATAAATAAATAAATAAATAAATAAATAAATAAATAAATAAATAAATAAATAAATAAATAAATCAGAAATATTCAGAATATCCCAAGTGTGGGAGAAGACTCAGAGAACATAGCAGTTTAATTACACACTGGCTAGTGTATATAGATGATGAGCTTCATGAGTGTTCAGACTTTGGAAAATATTTAAGTTATATTGTATTATGAAACTCCATCATTTCCTGATGTTAAATGATTTGGGGGTCATATTTTGAGGAAAATTAGGATTAAGGACTTGCCCAAAATGATATGCATGCTAGTGGCTGTACAAGAATGTAAGAACCCGTGTATATATCAGTAAAAAAAACTTCATCTAGGTGTTAAACCTGGCTTGGCTTAGTGTCCAGTCTTGCAGAAAAAAAGTATTCTTTCCAAATTATTTTTAAAAGGCACAACATGGTATATATGTTGAATAAATCTTATGACACGCATTTATGCATTTACTCATTGTATTTGATACATAACAAGATGCTAACTTCCCACTTATTCAAAATATTCTCTAGAAATTGCAAGCTTCATTGTAAAAATACTGGACAATCTCAGTTGGACATTCTACGAAGTATTTTGTTGTTTTCATTATTTTTATGAGAAATGTGCTTGGACATGGAAAGAAATGCTCTACATCCAAATTCCAGTTATTTAATGATCTATTCTGTAGTAAAAGTTAGATGCTCGTACAGACCAAGCAAACACCTGAGAAGCTATGATAATACAGTACTCAAAATTATATTTTTCCAAGATAAAACTAATTTTGAAAATTCTGTTTGTTCATTTTGTAATTTACATTTATGGTTGTATACCCAATATCATCCCCACTTGATACTCTCTGGATGATTATTATCTGTATGCACAACATGTAAGTTTTCCTTTTTCCAAGATGAATCTTTTCACCCATACAGCATGCTCCAAATGTTTATCTCCTGTATGCACCAGTTAACATGTGATTAATTTTGAATGCTGCTGCTAGATGCAGTTAGTTTATCGTGTATCTCATACTCATGCACACATAATCAGGAGATTCTTTTTCATCCCTAAGGTTGTAACCCGTGGAACCACCTACCCCCCAAAGCCATAAATGCCAAAACTCTGCTGGGTTTTTAAAATACAACGGGAAAAGATCATCAGGCAAGTGGGGCGGGGGGGGACCTTTAACAAGCCACTGGTTTCCTGTCCTCGTCGACTTCACTAGTATTAGTGACCCTCAGGTAAATTCATCCTGAGAGTGATATTGCTAAACAAGATTACAGAGGGCATAAAAGTCATTTTATGTTTAACCTTAACATTAATTCTAACCAGGACATCTGGTAATTATAATAACTAATTATAAACCTTTTTCATTGCATCACTTATGTATTTGCAATACATTATTATACATTGAAGGTAGGCGTTTTGTTAATACATAAAATAATTTAAATATTTATTTATTTATTTATTTATTTATTATTTATTTATTTATATACAAGAAGGTACATTGGGTTAGAGAGAATACATAGCATAGTATTTACAATCTTGTAAAGCCACTAGTACGCGCAGCGTGTCGGGCAGGTCCTTAATCTAACAGATAATATGGGGTATTACAGGATCATAGAAGTGTTGCTGTTTATTATCAGTAGTCTTCACATTACACAGCATATACAGTACTTTACTAATAATAATAATGTTTATTCAGGTAAAAGTACATACATACAAAATGAGTTACAAACAGAATGTTGGATTTATAGAATGAGCTAGTATATACACTATGCCTAAAGCCACTAATATGCACAGAGTTTCTGACAAGATGTGGGAAAATACTTAAAAACTAAGACTTAAAAATAACTGAGATCAAAAGAATGAATTGAACTGAAAAAGGGAAAAAAGAAACAAGAATGACAATAATGTCATGGTGGATGGAACAGCAGAAGTTGCCACAGAACAGCAGAAGTAATTTTAACTTAATTATACAAACTACAATTTTTTTTTTATACCTGTTTTGTACAAACATGGCAGATATCAGCAGTTATACAATTTGGTCAATAATCAGTATTGTTTGAAAATAGCAAGACATAGATTGACATTTCGAAGGTAAGGTAGATTTCATGGAGTGGATTAGGTAGTAATTAGTTTTTCTCTTAAACTGGTTGAAAGAGGGACAGTCTTTGACGTGATTGGGAAGGTCATTCCACATTTTGGGTTCTTTGATTTGCAGAGAATTTCTGGTTTGATTAAGTCGCACTCTTGAATAATAAATAGATATTGTTTGCAGTGTGGTGCCCATGGGTTCTGTTACACCCTTCTAGGAATGCTTGAGGTCAGGATTATCGTTACAATTCAGAGTTTTATATATAGAGAGTACACTTGAGAGGATGTACAGTGACTAACAAACTGTATGAAAAACGTTTTGGTAGTCTAGGAAGATGCAGTTTACCCATCCTTGTCTTATTTTGGTGACTTTGTCATAGAATTTAATCAAGTTGTTAGGCATTATTTCCTCTCAGAAGCCATGTTATACCTCTGTTAAAATATTTACTCTCAAATGTATTAAAATTCTATTTCTGCTCACCTTTTGAAGAATCTTACATGGATTTCATGTTAATTAATGACACAGCTTTAAAGTTTAGTTCTTTGTTTGTCCCTATTTTGAATATTTGAACTTTATTTGTCTTTTTGTAGGAGCTCTCCAGTCTCTAGTGTAATCCCTGCAGCTTCCTTTAGTAACCATGATATCTGATCTGTTCCTACTCCTTTTGCTGCACCTAGTTCTTGCAGGTATTTTTTACTTCGTCTATATCAACTTCAATTCTGTGTAGTGTTGTTTTGGTGAGCTGTTGTCACCCGTACTAGGACACCAATCTGATATTGTTTAGTAGGGCTCTTGGAACCTCTTATTGAGCTCTTCATATGGATTTTGGAATTGAGAAACAACACTCTTGCTCGAAATCCATGATGACGTGGTTGTAAAGCTCATTGTTCTTCAGTATGTTGCCAGGTTTGTGCTCATGTTAATATCAGTTATATTGTCTGAATTTTGAAAATCATTCATAAACAAGGTATCCAGATCTTAAACTTTCAATTGTTTATTGGGTTGCTAAAAATTGCCTTATACTGTTCTTTTAGGTCTGTTCGTTTTTCGTACTGTTTTCTGTTACAATTTTATTTTTTTTCAGTCAGGGATGATCACTTCACCTTCTGCTTCTTCAGTCTCCTTATTTATATTTTATTTTGTTGTTGGAATAATCATATATATATATATATATATATATATATATATATATATATATATATATATATATATATATATATATATATATATATATATATTATATATATATATATATATATATATATATATATATATATATAAATATATATATATATATATATATATATATATATATATTTATATATATATATATATATATATATATATATATATATATATATATATATATATATATATTTATATATATATATATATATGAGAAGCCTAAATGTGAAAATTAAATAAGAGTACACATTTTGCCTCAAATACATACATGATAATCACTCATTTGCTGTTGTTAAAAGTTTAGTGTCTCCTCTATCTCTGCCTTAAACGTTCAGACATTGGATGGTGATGTTGCCAAAAAAATGAAGCCTTAGAAGGAAAGTGAGAGACTAACTTTCCTTCTAGTGAGGGATGGTTATTGGAGGCCTCAGGAAGCAAATGTGAGCCACTGTGTATGTGCAGGACTATTTATAATATATTAAATCAGCAAATCATATATATTTATGTGTGCCCCCCAGGCATACCAAAATCATATACCTGTAAATGATTTGCACCCTCCAAGGGGTTAAAAACATAATATCATGAGATTAAAAAATGTTTGATAAAACGTAATATCATAAGATTAAAAAGACGTTTTATAAAACCTTACAAAGACTTAAAACTCATCTTGGCCTCATGTTGTAAACATTTTTAAAAAATGTCAAAAACGTTTTGTAAAACGTTATTAAAACCAAACTTTGTGGTTTTTAAATGAAAAATTTCATGCTGGGAAGACATCAGCAAAAAGTCTGCCAGAATACAAGCAGTTATTTTATCTGAGTGGCATCTAAGCTATACCAGACTTTTACCTCAGTGGTATCTAAGCTATATCAGACCCTTATCTCAGTGGAATCTAAATTACACCAAACACTTACCTCAGTGGTCTTAGTTATCCTGGCATTTGCTTCATGTGTATCTGAGTTATACTGTGTGACAATGTGCAACCAGCTCAGAGCTAGTAATAACTATCTTAAATTTAAGAAATTACATTTAAAAAAATATATAAGCAAACCATTAGCTTGGTAATAGGGTTTTAGATAAATAGGATTTGCCTCCTATTGACCAGTAGTCCAAATGTCTACTGGTCACTAAGACCAGTATGTCTTCTATTCCTTACTTATGCTCTTAAGTTTTAAGTGTTAATTTGAGGTTTAGACATCATTGGGTGAATCTGTTTAGATTGTCATCATGTTGGGGGTGGATATTTTGTATTCGAGAGGTGAAGGTTGAGCACATGGTTAGTTTTGGTGCTGATTTTGAGAAACTGTCCTGGAGAGGATATTTCTGGGTCAGTGTATTGCCAAGGTGGGCCTAGGGACACGTCTTGTTGAGTCTTACAGTCCTGTAAGATAGCTAGTTTTGTATTGTGTGATGAGAGAGGGTGGATGCAAGTTGGGGATGTCAAGAATGGAGGCACCTTCTTGTCAATACGTATATTCAGTGATGCAGTAGAATAGACAAATGGTGGCAATCTCTCTTTTCATGGCAAAACTTGTAAGGAATTATTCTCCTAATGGCTAGAGAAATGAGATAAACATGATACTGGTATATATGCTTATGACCATGGCAGATATTTCATCATGGCATGAGCAATTGCTTGGCTTTTATTTTGTATTTGCTAACTTATACCCAAATTTGAAGTGTTAGTGAGAATAAAATAAAAAATGGAAAGCAACAAAACGTTGCTAAGTAGATCGTATATGCATACAAAACAAAGTATATTTAGTTTATCACGAATTCTTGTTTGAAACATTTGTCTATCAACATGAGGCCTAAACATGCTGTACATTTGCAGGTGGTACCATCTTTGTTTCACCTATAACCACCTCACCTTCTTGATTAAAACCTTTCTTGACGGAGTGGGTGTGAGAAACAGTTCCTATAACGTCAATCGGCCGGCTTTTGGGGACTACGTTGCCGTGGGTAATGGCCAGGCTGCCCCAGACAGCTTCAGTGGGGACATTACTCAGGTAAGTGCATTCATTAAGAGCCATGTATTTATCTCTAAATTCCTGTCATGAAGGTTCTTAGGAACTCTGTAAGAAGACCCTAATGCAAAATTAAAAGTGGTGTTTGTATGCTGCTATTAGCAGTTATTCACCTCCAACATTTAGTATCACAACCTAGTAAGCAAATACGTTATGTTTATTCTTTAAATAAAACTACAAGGCTGTTGGGTGGCTTTCGATACCTCTGGTACGAAACAGAGAAACTTTCATTAAAACATTTATATCTTTGCTGTCAGGTAAGTTATATGTCATGTGATATATTCATAATAACTCCTCTTATATTTCTCTCTTCCTGATGGTATATGAAACTAAGTATTATTAACGAATCTCTGTTGATTACAGATTCGTCAAAAGGTGTGTAGGTCTTGGTGTTCGGAGGGTTTTAGACAGGTCGCATTTAAAAATATTGTATATCTGTATTATAAGTGAGAATGTGTCTATCTGTCTGTCCAAAATTAAAGGCCTAGGGGCTAGGCTCACCCAAACTGATAGAGGGGAATGGGAATGAATCAACTACCAGAAGGCTGACTTGAGCACCCTGTATATACCTAACAAGGATAGTTGTAATTGTTTCATATGTTATTAATTTTATGTCTTCTTATTGACGTGTCGTAGTTTCTTCCAGAGTATCAGTTATATAGTGGGGTCTTTACCTCAACCTATGTAAGTGGATAATTACTTGCTCTATTATTTACATGTCATAATATCTCGATAAAAATCAAACTGTTTATTGGTTGTTATATGTAAGATAAGCTAACGCTCAGAGAACTATAGTAATTGTTTAGGCTAGGCTATTGATATTCATTGTTTGAAGTGTTTGTTGTTATGTGCAAGGCTGCGAACCGACGCCTCACTTCCTGTAACCTAAATATAAATGTTAACATTTTAATGTGGGACTTCTCAGCAGCTGCAGGTGAGCAGGAGTAGTATACGTGCATTTTATAACCTCTTTACCCATCAGTAAACAAAGTGACAAGGATACGCTACTAATCCCAGCTGTGAGTTGCATTCTTCATTTTTTAAATAATTAGTGGTAGACTTCCTAGAGTATTCATAGTAGTGAACTGTGTATATTTGAATGATCTGAACCTTCAGAGTTTTGAGATTTATTAGTACCCAGCTAGAAGTGTTCTGGTATTTTTAGTATTAAGAGTATATTTTATTCATATTCTGCATAAAGGATTAGATCGGGAAAAAGTGTTGAGAAGTACAAAAAAGATCTATCTGTCAATCTATCCCTTTATCTATATGCATCCACCTCTCCATCATCTACTTTCTGTCTCTTTCTCTGTATATCTCTTGCTGTTTGTCTCTATGTGTGCTCTTTGTGTCTTGGTCTCTGTATCTACGTCTGTCTGTCTCTCTTTCTCTTATAAAATATGAAATTGTCTAATGTTTGGGTGGTCGCCAGTGAGAGGAGCTTAGTGGTGTTAAATACTTAAAAAAGAACAGTTATTCTTTACTCTGATAAAATACTGTGGCTTGAGAAACCTTTGAAGCTGTGGAAGAATCGCCTGTTTTATGCAAGTCGTACGGGCAAATTATCGACAGCAGGACATTTCTATTAATTTACCTGAGATCAGTGAATAATAGTGCATATTGCCATAAAAAGACAACGTGTTTTCAAGAGTTTGCTTTGAAAATATTTAGCTGCGTAACTGGCGAGTGGTGCTAAAAATCGTCATTGGGGATCTGAATGTAATCCTGGAACACTGTTCCCTTTTGAATTCTGGCAACCCTCGACCAACCTATGTTCATTCCACACCCCAGATCATTCCCTCTGCCAGTTTGGGAGAGTCTAGTGCCAAGCAGATGGCCTCCATCTCTGAACAGACAGAAATTCTCTCTAATAGTATAGATTAGGCCTAGGTTAGAGTGCATTAGGCCGAGGATTGGAAGGAGAGATTAGCTTAAGTCACATATTATGTTGCTATTAAAAACAGTTCCAGTTTGTTAAAAATCAATAATACAAAAGTCCACCTTCTGGTGATCCATCACAACATATTGGTACTTTCGACTAAATAGTTACTATAACTACTTTCATTTTCGGAGGATTGGTTGCTATTTTACTGCTACTCTCTCTCCATATGTGTATTGTTTATGATTCCTTGTACAGCATTCCTGTCCCCCTGATCCACTCATTTTTTCCCTCTGTCATTCTACCACTATTGCTCTATCTTTCTAGTAAGTTTCTTCTTTTTTATCTTTCCTTTATCTTATCTTCTACTTTCTTTCTTCTTTATCTTTCCTGCTCAAAACGCTATGCATGTTAGTGGCTTTGCAAAAATGTAAAAACATCAATGCTTTGTATTCTCATAAACCCAATGTACCTTCTTGTATATATAAATAAAAAAATAAAAAAATAGTAGGTAGATGGAACTCCTTCCTGCTTCTTGGGAATTGACTGCATACACTTGCTTCCTGCAATACTTTCTTAACCTCTGGGTCTCTTTTCGTAATGTACTTATATATGAACTTCTCAAAGGTCACATTCGTGTGTGTGTGTGAGTGGAATGAGAGATGTGCTCAAATTATAAATAATCAAGTTGTCACAATAGTTAAGAATAACTTAACTTTTGTGAAAGTGAGCAACTATTTTTAATGTGAATAAACGCTATCTTCCTTTTCTGCATTTTTCCGTAATTGTTTTCAAAAATCATAAAATGAAATAACTCATAAACTGTTTAATTGCAGGTCAATGTGTGGGACAGTATACTAGGTGATACAGACATCCAGAAGATGGCAGCCTGCCAAACTGACCCCAAGGGAAACTTCCTCTCGTGGGAGGCGGGCTGGACGCTCCACAACGTAACTTCTTATGACATGTCTCTGGACAAATTTTGTCATCAAGAAGTGGGAAACATTTACTTCTGGTTTCCTGATGTTACTGATGACACCGCTCAGTACCTGTGTGAGGCTCTGGGCACTCACCTCCCGCTCGTAAAAAGCTTGCAAGATGCCCGGCATCTGTACCAACTCTTGGAGGCCATGTGGCCGAACGGTGATCATTGTCCAGTCTACATCTGGAGTCCTCTCAATGATAAGAAGCAAGAGAATGTTTGGGTAGCTTCTTATGACAAGAATTATATTGATAACTCCACCTACTGGTCACCAGATGAGCCTAATGGTTATAGATATGAAAACTGTGGCGCAATAAATCTTGACGGTCATATTGACGATGACTGCTCCTGGCGTAGGTGCGCACTCTGCACATTTACGGAACCCAAGAGATTTTCCTTGCTAGGGACATGTGAGCCAGAACTGCGTAACATTTACTTTGTCGCGTACCAAGAGGAATACGGTGGTTTGATCTTCAGGAGTTACGGATCGAACCACATTAAAAAAGTGAATGGGACATGGATTTACATCAACGCAGTGCAGGACTACATCATAGCCAAGATGGAAGAATTTGATCCCGACTTTCCAATGGGGCGCAGATGGTGGCAGCTGGAGAGAGAGGTGTGTGGCCAGCCAAGCGGTGGTCGACGTCTCATGCTACTCACACCTTGTCTCTCTAACCATTATACATGTGATGACGGAACCTGCATCCCTCACCACTACCGCTGTGATCTAAAATATGATTGTAGAGATCTAAGCGACGAGCTGGAATGTGAACTCATCTTATTCCCCAAAGATTACCACCAGAATCTTCCTCCAAGAGTGCCTGGAAAGGAGGATTCGAAGCTTCCTGTTGTCATAAATGTTATCATTAAATCCATAGATGTTCAGACGGTAGCGATGTCCATGAAATTATCTTATGAAATAGAGATGATATGGTTTGATAACAGGCTTCAGTATTATAATTTGAAGTCAAATGACAGCCTAAACAGCCCAACTGTAGACGTGATGATGAAGCTGTGGTCGCCGCTGGTGAAGCTTCTCAACACCGACACCATCGACCAAACACTCTTGGCCGCAGACACCAACACACTTGTCAAGAGACTCACTCAGCCCTTGGGAAGGGACGAGGGAGCTGCGGGCGAAGGTTAGCCACCTCTTACGAAACATTATATATATATATATATATATATATATATATATATATATATATATATATATATATATATATATATGTATATTATATACATATCCATATATATATATATATATATATATATATATTATATATATATATGTATATATATATATATTATATATATATATATATATATATATATATATATATATATATATACTATTAGCATAAGTAAACTCTCGGTTGATTGATACAAATATATTTGCTATTTTGTCATAATTATCAATGTGCCATTTGGTGTTATTGTGAGCTAAATATTGACTGAAGGTTATGATGTATTGCTTCAGTGGACATGTATTCTGGAGAAGAGACCCCATATCTGTGAGCAGGAAGTACAGCACAGTGTACGCCTGTCAGTTCGACCTCACACTCTACCCCTTCGACAACCAGCACTGTGACATCCACCTTCAGATCGTGTCTGGCCAGGTGTCCTTCCTCGAAGTCCACTCTAACTCCACCGTTGTCTACTTGGGAAGCAATGTCCTCAATGAATACAAGGTCATCATCTGAACTCTCTCCAAGAGGCCAATTTACGTTTTCATATTTAATATTTTGAGTATATTTCAATGAGTAAATAGCGTGTATATTATAATATAATATAGCTGGTTTATACATGGTTGAGCGGCTTGTGTGTACCTCAGATCGGGGACGTGAAGGTGCTCCTGAGGAAGGACTACCTGGCAGGCGAGGCTCGGGTCCGGGTGCCCATGACACGACAGTTTGGTAACTCCATCCTCAACATCTACATTCCTTCCCTCATCCTCATGATCATCAGCTTACCTCACCTTCTACTTCAGAACCTCCATCTTCGACGTGCGAGTCATGGTCACTCTCACGGCCCTTCTCGTCCTCGCTACACTCTTTGCTCAGGTCCGTTCATACCATTACTCTCAACCAGTACACATGAGCACAGTCAAATATGATGAAACGCTTACATGATCTGTTTTCTGTTGGGAGCCCTGTTGGCTCCCTGAAGCTATCAAATTGACATGTGCCATATTAGTTTGGTGCCATCATTTCCAGAAATTCAAGTGCCTACTGGAGACCAGCACCAGAACCTGGTCCCTCAGAGAGGCATAGGGAGCAATGGCCAGTATGAGCACTCTACATTTAGAGTTTTTCATGTCTGCCATCGACTGGGGGATACCACCTGAAAGGTAGGCTAAACAATACAAATCTCTAACTGGTTAAAATTGCGACCTACGTCTGAAGAGAGCCAAAGATTTGTCCTAAAATAGAACAATGAATCATCATCCCAATAGCGTGTTCATTCGTTAGCACCTCCTTTCCTCGACAGGGAGGGAGAGGGAGTCCGCCCAGGTGAGCCGGCCGCACCACTTCCAGTTCGTTGACTGATGTGACAATGTCCACACACGTCTCCTCTGGCCTTGAATTATGTATGGGTTTGGCGTTTGTGGCTTTGCCAGCTATGGTGGTGGTTCCCAGGTGTTCCCAGTACACTGGGCTGCATGCGCCTGGGGCGATCTTTCCTAGGTGCCCGCTATGTACTTCCCCTTGCATATCAGGGTTATCTTTCCTGGGATGTTCGGGTCTCACTCCCGTTTGAGAACTTCATCGCTTGGTATTGTTCTTGCCCTTGGGGTCTATCAAGGGGTCATGGGCTTCCCGTCTTGCCCCGGGTAGGGAATGGGATTTTTGCTGGGTGGGCGTGGGCAAGCCACGCACTGTGGCCGGCGTGGCTTGCATCAGCAGCGGCTGACGATTCTCTCTGGGGACCAGTTGGTTTATGTGTTGTCTTGGGACCGTTTTAGTTTTCATGGCGCAATTTTCGAATCATTGGTGGAGGACGCCTGCCTAGCTTCCCATTAGGCTAGCCTAGGTTGTGTTGGCAGTCCTCCTCTGTTATCCCAAGGTTTCACGGCAACCGCTGGTTGTCAATTTGCCTGCAATAGGCAGGGGTTACCAGCTTAGCTGGCCCCAGTGCCTGGGCTTCCCGTAGGGATAACGTAACCTACAGGACCTGGAAAATCCCGTTATGCTTGGGGTACCATGGATATGTCTTCTGAGCCCTGTCTCGCCTTTTGCGATGCCAAGGGTTGCTCGTTGCCTCTGTCTAGTGGTGACAATCATCCATTCTGCCTGTTGGGTCAGAGACACCTACGACCCTGAGTCTTGCGGGACTTGATCCCCGCTTGTTATTAAACTTTCCCATTTCTTGTCTGAGGGTGTTAGGAGTCAGGCGGCGGCTTTATTGCATGCTAGGTATTCTGTGTTGCAAAGGGCCAGGTTAGTTGCCCGAATAGAAGCCTCAGAGCTACCCCGTTTGGATTTTAGAGATCAGGATTTAGAAGCATTGGTTACTTCAAACTTGGTTAAGACCACACTCTTGCTTCCTTTCCAGGTGGGTGTTGTTTGCCCTGCTCTTCCCCTCCCCCCCTGCTTCCGGCTCCCAAACGTTTGAGGGTTTCAGGGCCACTGCAGGGTTTAGCTTGGGATGAGGCTTGGTTGGCTTCTGGGGTTGCCCCTTCCGACTCGGGGACAGAGGTTGACCCTGATATCCCCGCAAAAGTTTCGGAGTCGACCCAGCAGGCTCCTGTCTTTTGATCTTTTCCCTAGGTCTTTTTTTAACGGGTGGTGGGCGGGGATGAGGGGCTCTGCCCCTGGGGCTAGTGTCGGGGGGTTCCCGGGGTGCGGACGGAGTCCATTTGGAGTGCTTGGACTCCATTTGATCCTGCCTGGGTCTCTGTGCTTTCTGGTCCGGGTTTGTTGTTGCAGAGCCAGGGGTTTTCATATCCTCTGTCTCTGCATTTGAGTTGGGTGCGGCTCCCCCTCAGGTTCGTTTCCGAGTTTCTTTGGGTTCCTCAGATTCGTCCTTCCAGAGTTTCCTTCCTGTCGGATTTCCCCGCGGAGGTTCGGGAGGCCTTTGGTACTTATCTCTTGCAAGACCAGGTTTACACCTCGATGATGGATCCGTCTTCCTTTGAGTTTGGTTCTTCACCGTTTTGTGTGCGTTACGAGATTCCAGTCTTCCTAGCTGGCGGACTGTCCTTTTTTCTCTTTGGGAGCTTGGCACAGGTTTTGCCAAACCCAGACGCTTGAGTGGTGAAAGGTTTCCTTGGTGTTGCAGGTGTTCTTGGTAGGCTCCTTGGTGTTCTTCAAGGAGTGCTTCTGCGCCCCTGCACTTTCCTGTGAAGTGGGTCTAGATCAATTACATGCTTAGATCACTCAGCCTCGGTCTTGCGCTTCTTCGGTCGTCTCGAGCTGTCCTCGGATTGGCTTTCGGAGGATGTGGAGGCATTGAATGGGGGACTTTTGGCTGGGCTTTTGGTATCGGCTGCTGAGGCATCAGCTGCCCTGCTGAAGCTGTTTGTGTGGATCATCCGGGAAGCATTTTCTATTTTTTGCCTCTCATCTCGCGTGTTGGCAGGCCGTCCTCGCCCTCTCTTTGGATTCATCTTGGGTCCTGGCTTCACAGTTTTCGTCTCCATTTTGTCCCATGTTGTTTCTGGAAAACTGTGTTGCTTTGTTTTTTGTCGGCGGCTTCTACTAGTTGCCGCCCTATTTCTGATTTGTTGGAGCTCCGCGCGGGGTGTTAACACTCTTCTCGGGGTGGTAGTGCCAGTTTGAGCCAGTGCATCCCCTGGGGCCTTCTTCGTCTAGTCATCATGTTGGTCACTCTGTGCAGAAGTCGGCTTCTTGGGGGTCGTGTCGGCCTTTTTGCAGAGTGCCCCATTGATAGGGCATTGGGGGAGGCTGGCTCTGTTTGCCCATGCTTGGTCCCATGATTTGTGTGCTTTTTGCGTTGTCCCTTTCAGACTTTGGTGGCGTTGGGCAGCTCCTGTGGGAAATTTTTACCCACTATATCTACATTATTATCTAAGAAATGCATTATTTCTATATCATATCTAAATCATATCGAAATCATATCAAAATCATATCAGACTCACTATAGATTCATTATATCTGGATCATACAAGACTGCCACCTATGATCACGTACACCACAGGGCCCTATAGGTGCCTACGTGACTTGGTGCATGATTTCTCAAGGATCCAGAAGATTCTAGAAGGATTTCTTAATTAAAAACTATTGTAACAATTGAATTGATTTCTGGTAGGGATTAAATCAAATCCTTAATAAGAATCAATAGTACTATCCAGTACTAATTATTATCTTTAAATTATATATCTAATTATATTATAATCTCATCTAATCTCAATCATATGTCTAGACAGTAAAAAAAATCAATCAATATTGAAGGCTACCGTGCTCAGGGAGCATGGGGGGGGGGGGATGATGGCTGGGAGAGAAGCTCCCACTACACCCCAGGGCAGAATGTGTGTGTTTACAAACAGTGAACAAGTGTGACGGTGCCTTGCGAACAATTATTCAGCTTAGGACATCTTATCCAATTATCTTTATCACCAGTTATTACTCTCTAGAACTGGGGGAGTACCTGGACAATATATCTACAATGAAAACTAATAAACATTTCTATATAAAATTGTAAGTGGAGCACCCAGAGTGACACCCATCTCCACCATCATCACCTATCATCCTACTGCAAACGCAATTAAGGGCATAATCATTAGCAACGCTACAGAACAATCTACAGCAAAGCTGTGATATAAATATCATGCCTAAACTCGACAAGAGAGTTTATCCAGTCTGGCACACTTGTCAGACAGGCACCCGGCATTCAGAGANTCCTGGTCCTCACACTCCTGGTGTCTCCTGGTCCTCACACTCCTGGTGTCTCCTGGTCCTCACACTCCTGGTGTCTCCTGGTCCTCACACACCCTGGTGTCTCCTGGTTCCTCACACTCCTGGTGTCTCCTGGTCCTCACACTCCTGGTGTCTCCTGGTCCTCACACTCCTGGTGTCTCCTGGTCCTCACACTCCTGGTGTCTCCTGGTCCTCACACTCCTGGTGTCTCCTGGTCCTCACACTCCTGGTGTCTCCTGGTCCTCACACTCCTGGTGTCTCCTGGTCCACACACTTCTGGTGTCTCCTGGTCCTCACAATCTGGTGTCTCTGGTCCACACACTTCTGTGTCTCTGGTCCTCACACTCCTGGTGTCTCCTGGTCCACACATCCTGGTGTCTCTGGTCTCACACTCCTGGTGTGTCTCTGGTCCTCACACTCCTGGTGTCTCCTGGTCCTCACACTCCTGGTGTCTCCTGGTCCTCACACTCCTGGTGTCTCCTGGTCCTCACACTCCTGGTGTCTTCTGGTCCTCACACTCCTGGTGTCTCCTGGTCCTCACACTCCTGGTGTCTCCTGGTCCTCACACTCCTGGTGTCTCCTGGTCCTCACACATCATTCTTCACTAACAGCCCTACTCACAAATCCCTCAGATTACGTTAAGGTAAACTACCTGCCTCTAACATCAACAATCCCCTACTTTATAATGACTTCATCGACCCTATCGACTTGTGCATACATAACGATACCTCTGCTTCAGCTCTCACTCCCATTACCAACAATTCAGGATGGTAATTGGATTTGAAATTAGTACTGTACTTGATATTTTATTCATGGAATCATTTGAAATAGATCTATTCTGTTGCATTGTCGTCAGCACTCTCAAATGAGTCATAAAGAAGTTGAATCAATAATAATATTTACTTTAGCAATATATAGAGATGTTTTCATTTTTCTGTTAAACATAAAGACGTCACACGAAGTTTACAGATGAACAAACCCACAAGGGCCGTGACGAGGATTCGAACCTACGTCGAGAGCATCCCAGGCGCTGCCTTATCGACTGAGCTACGACATGGTAAAAGAATTGCAACCTGAAATTCTACTGAAGTTTACAGTCTACAGGGAGCCGCTCTAGAAGACGCCTCGGTGATCTTATACTCTCAACATGACAACACGAGCCGTGGTGATTAGATCAAATTATCAAAATTAACAATGACAAAAAAAACCATAACAACACCTATTTTTCGAGAGAACAAACAATGAACAATAAGCTTGTAAGGAAAACAATAGAAATAATAGAGACTTGACAATTTCTTTGTGCAAAGCAATATATTGAATACAATGATGGGTAATTCAAGGTCGCTTGTCCTCTTAGTAAATTGATACTTAACACATATGTGGTGTAGCATATAGAACCCTCAGAGCTTCACCTCATCTCATTGACCTTGACCCCACACACCTTCTCTTTACTGATCACCCCCACCTTTACCTCACTCAAACCTGCACCTCACTGAGCTCACTCAAACCTGCACCACACTGACCTCACTCAAACCTACACCACACTGACCTCACTCAAACCTGCACCTCACTGACCTCACTCAAACCTACACCTCACTGACCTCACTCAAACCTACACCTCACTGACCTCACTCAAACCTGCACCTCACTGACCTCACTCAAACCTACACCACACTGACCTCACTCAAACCTACACCTCACTGACCTCACTCAAACCTACACCACACTGACCTCACTCAAACCTGCACCTCACTGACCTCACTCAAACCACACACTGACCTCACTCAAACCTACACCTCACTGACCTCACTCAAACCTACACCTCACTGACCTCACTCAAACCTACACCACACTGACCTCACTCAAACCTACACCTCACTGACCTCACTCAAACCTACACCACACTGACCTCACTCAAACCTGCACCTCACTGACCTCACTCAAACTTACACCTCACTGACCTCACTCAAACCTGCACCTCACTGACCTCACTCAAACTTACACCTCACTGACCTCACTCAAACCTACACCTCACTGACCTCACTCAAACCTACACCACACTGACCTCACTCAAACCTGCACCTCACTGACCTCACTCAAACTTACACCTCACTGACCTCACTCAAACCTGCACCTCACTGACCTCACTCAAACTTACACCTCACTGACCTCACTCAAACCTGCACCTCACTGACCTCACTCAAACCTACACCTCACTGACCTCACTCAAACCTACACCACACTGACCTCACTCAAACCTACCCCTCACTGACCTCACTCAAACCTGCACCTCACTGACCTCACTCAAACCTGCACCTCACTGACCTCACTCAAACCTGCACCTCACTGACCTCACTCAAACTTACACCTCACTGACCTCACTCAAACCTGCACCTCACTGACCTCACTCAAACCTACACCTCACTGACCTCACTCAAACCTACACCTCACTGACCTAGGACCTATTAATAAACACTAGTCGTGAGTAAGTTGGAACTAACTGAGCTACTAAAGCCACAAAATTATCTTTAGATAAAGCTTTCTCTCAAAATGGTGGTTCTCTAGATGGATTTTTCTCTATAACTAAGTATAACATAGTTTTTTACAACCTTGGCAAATTTCCTGATTCCCAAAAGAAAGATACAACATAAGAGGTAAAACAATAGAGTTTTGAGAGGTTGAGCTCATCAGAGAAGTGATCACTGAGGGATAGTGAGTAACTACTAGTCTTCACTATTAATTAGACTCAGTTCTCACTATTAATTAGACCTGTCCTTTCTTGCTCGGTCTCCCTTCTCTTTCTCTTGAAGGATACTATCATGTAATAAAAGGTAAAATATGGACCGAAGCAGATTAATATTGAACACATATATTTCCCTTTACGTTTGCAATTAACAATAGCTAATGAACTAATATCAACAACATTGAATAACTCGCCAATAGATCAACGACTGGCACTCTTAAATTAGGTTCTACCTTGAAGTCTTACATAAAAAAGACACTTTACAGCGTCGTGAAGGCGTATCAAAAGATATTTACCCACGTCAATATATTTTCTAAATGCCTTATTATTGTTTTGCATGTGTGGTGGGTGTGGCAGAGGTGTGGCTCGATAAGGTGAGGGTGGCTATCTCACACACCTGGCACTTTATGCCCCTAGATAACCAACTCTGGGCCTTCAGGTGAGTTTCATAATAATTACACACACAATATATATTGCTGCAACCCATCCTCCGAATTGACAGTACGATTTAATACTAAGTGTAATAAGTACACTTTCTTACTGTCATAAACAGGGCATAATTGCACTTATGGGGCTGTTACATTTACCCAACTCCCTCCCCCAATTTAATTCTCCCCGTTTTCTGTTAAGACACTCAGAATGAAGTTTTCAAGTTCAATTTGCAATATAAAAGTTTTAAATATTAGGAATTTTTTTTCAGGATTATTAAACAATAGAGATTTTATACAAAATTTTAAAATATCCTGAGTTACTTTACAATTTATTGATATATTTTAGTTTTGTTTTATTAGTTTTATAAAACTGTAATATCAGTATAGCTATAGGTTAAGTACTAATTGTAATTAAGAAGCAATAAAATTATTATCTTCAAAAACTAAGACGGTTAGGTGAGGTTGTGGTTTTCTATTCAGTTTTTCAGGTAAACTCAAATATTCACAATATATTTGACAGTACGATTTAATACTAAGTGAAAATAAGTACAATTCCTAACTGCTATGAATAGTACATAATTGCACTTATTTGTCTTCTTACATTTACCTCCCCATTTTTGGAGGACGGGCTGATATTGCTTCATATACCTTTAAACAGAATAAAAGTATAGCTATAAGAAATGGACGCCATTTAGTGAACATATGCTGTGAACCATTGTTATTTAATGCTTTCAAGGTGATTACAAATTTGAGGTTTTCTTTAATGCTTCCAATTGCTTCCTCAACCTCCAGTGTCAAGCAACTCTCCATACTGCTGAGGCGGCTACAGCGCTAATTTACTTATTAATGATATTTGTTAAAGAACTGATTATTACTTGTATTGTTTTAAAACCTCAGAAAATGGCTTATGAATTTCAATTGATTTTTTGCTTTAATTTTTTTTCCGTATGTTTTACAAATTTCAGCTTTGTATAATGAAGAATATATGTTGTAAGCTTTAAACATAAGTGGAGTCTATTGTAGATACAATGATCGTCCTTTAGTGAAGGACGATAGAAAGTTGCTAATATGGTCTTTATTATCAATTAACTGACATAGACAAAATGTCAGTGGGCTTGTCTT
This sequence comes from Procambarus virginalis, assembly GCA_020271785.1. NCBI lineage: Eukaryota > Metazoa > Arthropoda > Malacostraca > Decapoda > Cambaridae > Procambarus > Procambarus virginalis. The sequence continues at coordinate 16,564,249 of WNGS01163519.1, forward strand.
TTCACAAAATTTTCCTTGAGCTAATTTGAAAAATCTATAAAACTTGTACTTTGCTTGCCCAGCAAATGGGCTTCCAAAAACGTTTAACACATTTATCTCCTTATTTATATTTCTTATTCATTTTTCTTCACACACATTCCTTCACTCTTCTTAAATCTATATTTTATTCCTGACAAATAAGAAACTTGAATTGTCATTCACCTAAGGTAATTATTGGTTGATCTAAGCGGCAGCAAGAGGTAGTTACAGCATAATCTCATCTTGAAATGCTTGTAAAGGTGTTACAAGTTCATTTAGTTGCATGGCTTTGCACCTTTTCCAGTTTGTTGATGTGCTTCTTAAGATATGGGCACCACACAACCGCTGCATATTCTAGCTTTGGCCTAACAAAAGTCGTGAACAATTTCTTTAGTATATCGCCATCCATGTATTTAAAAGCGATTCTGAAGTTAGAAAGTGTAGCATAGGCTCCTCGCACAATATTCTTTATGTGGTCCTCAGGTGATAGTTTTCTATCTAGAACCACCCCTAGATCCCTTTCTTTATCAGAATTCTTTAAAGATTTCTCACATATTTTATAGGTTGTGTGGAGTCTATATTCTCCAATTCCACATTCCATAACATGACATTTATTCACATTAAATTCCATTTGCCAAGTTGTGCTCCATACACTTATTTTGTCTAGGTTTTCTTAAGGGCATGACAATCATCTAAGTTTCTTATCTTCCCTATTATCTTAGTATCATCAGCAAACATGTTCATGTAATTCTGTATTCCATCTGGTAGATCGTTTATGTAGACAATGAACATTACCGGTGCAAGAATTGAACCCTGTGGTACTCTACTCGTGAAATTTCTGCAGTCCGATACATTGCCTCTGATCACTGCCCTCATTTTTCTGTCAGAAAATTTTTCATCCATGTTAGAAGCCTACCTGTTTCACCTCCAATATGTTCCAGTTTCCAGAACAACCTCTTATGTGGAACTCTACCGGAAGCCATTTTAGGTCCAGATAGATGCAGTCAACCCAACCATCTCTTTCCTGTAAAATCTCTGTGGCTCGATCATAGAAACTGAGTTAATTCGTTACACAGGATCTTCCAGATCGAAAACCATACTGTCTGATATATAGTTTTTCTCCGAGTTTTCTACCCATTTAGTTTTTATTGTTTTTTCCAATATTTTGACTATTACACTTGTTAATGATACAGGTTTATAATTGACGGGGTCTTCCCTGCCGCCACTTTTGTAGATTGGAACTATGTTAGCTCTTTTACCCACATCTGCTAGAACTCCTGTACACAGGGATGCCTGAAAAAATCAATTGAAATGGAATGCTGAGCTCAGGTGCACATTCTTTCAGAACCCATGGTAAAACTCCATCTGGGCCAACTGCTTTGTTCTTACTTAGCTCCTTGAACATTTTTTTTCACTTCGTCTCTAGACACTCTATGTGCTCTATGTTGTTCTCTTGAATTCTTATTGTGTCTGGTTCTGTGAAGATTTCATTTTGTACAAACACACTTTGGAACTTTATGTTTAATGTTCCATACATTTCCTTTGCATTTTCCGAGAATATGTTTCCCATCTTCAACCTCTGAATATTACCCTTCAATTAGTTGTTGAAGAATCTATAGAATAACCCAGGTTCTGTTTTGCATTTATCTGCTATCCCTTTCTCAAAAAATGTTCTGTCTCTCTTCTTACTGCCATGTAGTTGTTTCTCACATCTTTGTATCGCTGATATGTTTGAGGGTTTGACCTCTTCCTATATGGATTTCCTTTTTGTGTCTTTTGGTCTCTGACCCTCTTGCAATTTCTGTTGAACCAATCCTGTTTCCTAGTTCTGCATCACTGCTTTGGTATAAATGTTTTTGTGCTTATATCATATATTTCACTAAGCTTGACATACATCTCATTTACTTCCTTGCCTAACAGCAAATCCTTCCAGTCAAATTCCTTACGGAAATTTCTAAGTTCCCCATAATGTGCAGGCGATGAGTCACAATAACGTAGCTAAAGTAAGTTGACCAGACCACACACTAGAAGGTGAAGGGACGACGACGTTTCAGTCCATCCTGGACCATTCTCAAGTCGATTGATTCCCCATAGTGTTCTCTCCTGAAGTCAGGTTTTTCAACTGCTTCTACCTCCTCATTTTCATCCAGATTATAACGCATTGCATATTTTATTCTCAAAAAGACAGTCACTTTTACCCAAAGGAGGAACGCACTGAATGTCAAATATCTTTTCCTCTTTCCTGGTAAATATCAGTTCCAGCATGGAGGGAACATTCCCTTCCCTCATCCTCTCAACTTGTTTAACGTGATGATTTATGAATGTCTCCAGGATGAGGTTTACGAATCTACAGGTCCAAAGTCCTCAGTACTAGCTTCATATGCTTCCCAGTCTATGGATTTCAAGTTGAACTCGCCGACTACCAACAGTCGTGATCTATCGTAATCCGCTCTCGCTATACTCTCTCTCATTATTGTTGTAAGACCATCTTGTTTATTGTCCAGCTCCTCCTTTGTCCATGTGTTGCATGGAGGTAGACTATGTGCATTTATGATTATTATTTTATCATCCTGATTGCAGATCTCCAGTGCTCATTATATCAACTTCTCGTGGATTGACAATCATTATTTGTATACCTTTAGGTGTTCTTTCACCAGCACAGCCACTCCAATGTCTTTCCTAATTTTTCTGTCCTGTCTCCAAACTGAGTAGCCTCCTTGGGAATATGACCTCATTTAAAATATCATATTGAAGTTTCGTCTCTGTGAGTGCTACAATGTTGACGTCTGCAGCTGTTTTACATCACTTACCTCCAGTATCTTTGATCTCACACCATATATATCGGTGTATACAATTTTCAGGAACACGTTCCCTTCTCTCCTTATTCTTCACTCTTTCTTTTCTCTTGTGATTTTGTTGGCTTGCCTTTTTGTATCATTTTACTGGCTTGCCTACCGCTATTATCTATAGAAAAAAGAATTGATTTCTTCTTCGTTCCTGTTCTCATTTAGACCTTTTGCCTCGACGAGGTTCAGTTTCAGCTTCTCTGTTTTCTTTTGAAAGATCTCTTCTTAACGACCAGAATTTCCCTTTGTAATTTGTAATTACACCCCTATAATTGAAGTAATTACACCCCTATAATTGAAGTAATTACACCCCTATAGTTGAAGTAATTACACCCCTATAATTGAGAGAAGTAATTGTAATTACTTCTCTCACCACTTTGTAATTTTCTAACATTCCTTAGTACTTCTTCCATCTGTTTAGCACCATTCAGGGTGATCCTCAAGGGTCGATCTTTCCCTTTTTCGTACCTGCTAATTCTTCTGTAGTCACAGACATTCTTTTTTGTTGTAAGACCTTCCGCTAGCCTAACAATTTTATCTACTACTTTCGCTTCTTCTACAGCTCTTTCTGACCGAGATGTTATCTTCTCTTCTTTGCAACCAAAAATTAATAGGGACTTACTTTTGATCAACTGTGTTTTGCACCAATTTTGGGTTTGATGCCAGTTCCTTTCTCACTTCCAGCCTAATGTTTTTTTAATCCTAGTTGCTGCAGTTCAGTGTTTGGCTTCCTTTACTGCTTCTTCTATTTTTTTCTTCTCCCTGGCCACTTGTGCATAGGTGAGTTGCATATCTGTCTTGCACTGTTCTATTCCCTGTGTAACTTCCTCCATCTATACAGGCAAAAGCTGTTTTTCCTATTGTGTTTTTTTACATAACCTATTGTAGTCTTTTTATGTTTAAATTTGCTTAAACTTCTTCAAAAGCTATTTTCAAGAGTTTATTGTCATCTTCCATGGCTTTGCATTTAGTTTCCCACGTATTCTTGTTCTTGCATAATTCTTTCACTGTCCCTTCAAGAACTCCCAGGTACCTATTTTCTGCTAGGTAACAGGGGGCATCAGGGTGAAAGAAACTTTGCCCATTTGTTTCTGCCTCTACCAGGAATCGAACCCGGGTCATTAGGACTACGACCTCCAAGCGTTATGCATTCAGCCACGAGGTCCCTGTGAGTGTTGGTGTAATTACCTAAGTGTAATTACCTAAGAGCAGTTACAGGATGAGAGCTACGCTCGTGGTGTCCCGTCTTCCCAGCACTCTTTGTCATATAACGCTTTGAAATTACTGACGGTCTAGGCCTCCACCACCTTCTCTCCTAACTTGTTCCAACTGTCTACCACTCTGTTTACAAAAGTGAATTTTCTTATATTTCTCCGGCAGCTTTGTTTCGTTAGTGTGTGTGTGTGTGTACTCACCTAGTTGTGCTTGCGGGGGTTAAGCTCTGGCCCTTAAGTCCCGCCTCTCAACCGTCAATCAACAGGTGTACAGGTTCCTGAGCCTATTTGGCTCTATCATATCTACACTTGAAGCTGTGTATGGAGTCAGCCTCCATACAGCCTGTGTGTGTGTGTGTGTGTGTGTGTGTGTGTGTGTGTGTGTGTGTGTACTCACCTAATTGTACTCACCTAATTGTGCTTGCGAGGGTTGAGCTTTGGCTCTTTGGTCCCGCCTCTCAACCGTCAATCAACTGGTGTACAGTTTCCTGAGCCTACTGGGCTCTATCATATCTACACTTGAAACTGTGTATGGAGTCAGCCTCCACCACATCACTGCCTAATGCATTCCATTTGTCAACCACTCTGACACTAAAAAAGTTCTTTCTAATATCTCTGTGGCTCATTTGGGCACTCAGTTTCCACCTGTGTCCCCTAGTGCGTGTGCCCCTTGTGTTAAACAGCCTGTCTTTATCAACCCTGTCGATTCCCCTGAGAATCTTGAATGTGGTGATCATGTCCCCCCTAACTCTTCTGTCTTCCAACGAAGTGAGGTTTAATTCCTGCAGTCGCTCCTCGTAGCTCATACCTCTCAGCTCGGGTACTAGTCTGGTGGCAAACCTTTGAACCTTTTCCAGTTTAGTCTTATGCTTGACTAGATAGGGACTCCATGCTGGAGCCGCATACTCCAGGATTGGTCTGACATATGTGGTATATAATGTTCTGAAAGATTCCTTACACAAGTTTCTAAAGGCCGTTCTTATGTTAGCCAACCTGGCATATGCTGCTGATGTTATCCTCTTGATATGAGCTTCAGGGGACAGGTCTGGCGTGATATCAACCCCCAGGTCTTTCTCTCTCTCTGACTCTTGAAGTATTTCATCTCCCAAATGATACCTTGTATCTGGTCTCCTGCTTCCTACCCCTATCTTCATTACATTACATTTGCTTGGGTTAAACTCTAACAGCCATTTGTTCGACCATTCCTGCAGCTTGTCCAGGTCTTCTTGAAGTCTCAAGCTGTCCTCCTCTGTCTTAATCCTTCTCATAATTTTGGTCGTCAGCAAACATTGAGAGGAATGAGTCTATACCCTCTGGGAGATCATTTACGTATATCAGAAACAGGATAAGTCCAAGTACAGAGCCCTGTGGGACTCCACTGGTGACTTCACGCCAGTCTGAGGTCTCACCCCTCACTGTAACTCTCTGCTTCCTATTGCTTAGGTACTCCCTTATCCACTGGAGCGCCCTACCTGTTACTCCTGCCTTTTTCTCCAGCTTATGCATCAACCTTTTATGGGGTACTGTGTCAAAGGCTTTCCGACAGTCCAAAAAAATGCAGTCCGCCCACCCTTCTCTTTCTTGCTTAATTCTTGTCACCTGATCGTAGAATTCTATCAAGCCTGTAAGGCAAGATTTACCCTCCCTGAACCCATGTTGATGGGTTGTCACGAAGTCTCTTCTCTCCAGATGTGTTACTAGGTTTTTTTCTCACAATCTTCTCCATCACCTTGCATGGTATACAAGTTAAGGACACTGGCCTGTGTTCAGTGCCTCTTGTCTGTCACCCTTTTGTGTATTTGTACTACATTAGCAGTCTTCCATATTTCTGGTAGGTCTCCCGTTTCCAGTGACTTACTATACACTATGGAGAGTGGTAAGCAAGTGCTCCTGCACACTCTTTCAATACCCATGGCGAGATTCCATCCGGCCCAACAGCTTTCTCACATCCAGCTCCAATAGGTGCTTTTTGACTCTCATCTCTTGTAATTTCGAACCTATCCAAGGTCACCTGGTTTGCTGCCACCTCTCCCAGCGCCGTGATATCTCCCGTGATCTGTACGTCACTTAAATTTGGTTTACAAGAAAAAAGTAAATGAAATCATTTAACTT
>WNGS01163519.1:16574419-16595753 GCA_020271785.1 Procambarus virginalis
GCTAACGAAGTAGTCCGAGGTCCGCTTCTTGGTCCATTTTGGAATTTGCTGTTATGTTATTATTTTGACCAGACCACACACTAGAAGGTGAAGGGACGACGACGATGTTTCGGTCCGTCCTGGACCATTCTCAACTCTTCGACTTGAGAATGGTCCAGGACGGACCGAAACGTCGTCGTCCCTTCACCTTCTAGTGTGTGGTCTGGTCAACATACTTTAGCCACGTTATTGTGACTCATCGCCTGCATGTTGTTATTGTTCAGCGGGTGTGGAGAGCGTGATGGTCGTGAGGCTGGAGGCGGACGGGATAGCCTCCAGCGAGAGCGTCGCCGTGTACCAAGGGACTCTCAGCAGGTCCAACCATCTCTTCTCCTTCACCTTCTGCGCCAGGTTCAAGATTTTCTTTCTTCAGCAACGTGGCACGCTCTTCTTCCTGTACGACAGTGTGGATAATCGCTATTGGATGCTGAGAGCTGGTGAGCTGGTCTGTTATTTCCTCGTACCTTAGATCTTGGTAATGTTAAGAAGTTTGCGAAGTCAATAAAGGTCAAAATTACAGTGATCGGAGGAAATGATTGGTCCTGCTCCAGGTCCTCACACACCCTGGTGTCTCCTGGTCCTCACACTCCTGGTGTCTCCTGGTCCTCACACACCCTGGTGTCTCCTGGTCCTCACACACCCTGGTGTCTCCTGGTCCTCACACTCCTGGTGTCTCCTGGTCCTCACCACCCTGGTGTCTCCTGGTCCTCACACACCTGGTGTCTCCTGGTCCTCACACTCCTGGTGTCTCCTGGTCCTCACACTCCTGGTGTCTCCTGGTCCTCACACACCTGGTGTCTCCTGGTCCTCACACACCCTGGTGTCTCCTGGTCCTCACACTCCTGGTGTCTCCTGGTCCTCACACTCCTGGTGTCTCCTGGTCCTCACACTCCTGGTGTCTCCTGGTCCTCACACTCTCCTGGTGTCTCCTGGTCCTCACACTCCTGGTGTCTCCTGGTCCTCACACTCCTGGTGTCTCCTGGTCCTCACACTCCTGGTGTCTCCTGGTCCACACACCCCTGGTGTCTCCTGGTCCTCACACTCCTGGTGTCTCCTGGTCCTCACAAACCCTGGTGTCTCCTGGTCCACACACTCCTGGTGTCTCCTGGTCCTCACACTCCTGGTGTCTCCTGGTCCTCACACACCCTGGTGTCTCCTGGTCCTCACACACCTGGTGTCTCCTGGTCTTCACACTCCTGGTGTCTCCTGGCCCTCACACTCCTGGTGTCTCCTGGTCCACACACTCCTGGTGTCTCCTGGTCCTCACACTCCTGGTGTCTCCTGGTCCTCACACTCCTGGTGTCTCCTGGTCCTCACACACTCTGGTGTCTCCTGGTCCTCACACTCCTGGTGTCTCCTGGTCCTCACACTCCTGGTGTCTCCTGGTCTCACACTCCTGGTGTCTCCTGGTCCTCACACTCCTGGTGTCTCCTGGTGTCTCCTGGTCCTCACACTCCTGGTGTCTCCTGGTCCTCACACTCCTGGTGTCTCCTGGTCCTCACACACTCATTCGTCACTAACAGCCCCACTCACAAATGCCTCAGATTACGTTAAGGTAACTACCTGCCTCTAACATCAACAATCCCTACTTTATAATGACTTCATCGACCCTATCGACTTGTGCATACATAACGATACCTCTGCTTCAGCTCTCACTCCCATTAACAACAATTCAGGATGGTAATTGGATTTGAAATTAGTACTGTACTTGATATTTTATTCATGGAATCATTTGAAATAGATCTATTCTGTTGCATTGTCGTCAGCACTCTCAAATGAGTCATAAAGAAGTTGAATCAATAATAATATTTACTTTAGCAATATATAGAGATGTTTTCCTTTTCTCTGTTAAACATAAAGACGTCACACGAAGTTTACAGATGAACAACCCACAAGGGCCGTGACGAGGATTCGAACCTACGTCCGAGAGCATCCCAGACGCTGCCTTAATCGACTGAGCTACGACATGGTCAAAGAATTGCAACCTGAAATTCTACTGAAGTTACAGTCTACAGGAAGCCGCTCTAGGAAGACGCCTCGGTGATCTTATACTCTCAACATGACAACACGAGCCGTGGTGATTAGATCAAATTATCAAATTAACAATGACAAAATAAAACCATAACAACACCTTATTTTCGAGAGAACAAACAATGAACAATAAGCTTGTAAGAAAACAATAGAAATAATAAGAGACTTGACATTTCTTTGTGCCAAGCAATAATTTGAATACAATGATGGATAATTCAAGGTCGCTTGTCCTCTTAGTAAATTGATACTNCCCCTAACAACAGTTGCAGCAGCTGTAGGCACCCCAACAACAGTTGCAGCAGCTGTAGGCACCCCTGCAACAGTTGCCAGCAGCTGTAGGCACCCCCAACAACAGTTGCAGCAGCTGTAGGCACCCCAACAATATTTGCAGCAGCAGTAGGCACCCCCAACAACAGTTGCAGCAGCTGTAGGCACCCCAGCAACAGTTGCAGCAGCTGTAGGCACCCCTGCAACAGTTGCAGCAGCTGTAGGCACCCCCAACAACAGTTGCAGCAGCTGTAGGCACCCCTGCAACATTGCAGCAGCTGTAGGCACCCTGCAACAGTTGCAGCAGCTGTAGGCACCCCCACAACAGTTGCAGCAGCTGTAGGCACCCCTGCAATAGTTGCAGCCGCTGTAGGCACCCCTGCAACAGTTGCAGCAGCTGTAGGCACCCCTGCAACAGTTGCAGCAGCTGTAGGCACCCCAGCAACAGTTGCAGCAGCTGTAGGCACCCCCAACAACAGTTGCAGCAGCTGTAGGCACCCCCAGCAACAGTTGCAGCAGCTGTAGGCACCCCTGCAACAGTTGCAGCAGCTGTAGGCACCCCCAGCAACAGTTGCAACAGCTGTAGGCACCCCCAACAACAGTTGCAGCAGCTGTAGGCACCCCCAACAACAGTTGCAGCAGCTGTAGGCCCCCAGCAACAGTTGCAGCAGCTGTAGGCACCCCTGCAACAGTTGCAGCAGCTGTATGCACCCCAACAACAGTTGCAGCAGCTGTAGGCACCCCCAGCAACAGTTGCAACAGCTGTAGGCACCCCCACTACAGTTGCAGCTGCTATAGGCACCCCAGCAACAGTTGCAGCAGCTGTAGGCACCCCTGCAACAGTTGCAGCAGCTGTAGGCACCCCCAACAACAGTTGCAGCAGCTGTAGGCACCCCCAGCAACAGTTGCAGCAGCTGTAGGCACCCCCAACAACAGTTGCAGCAGCTGTAGGCACCCCTGCAACAGTTGCAGCAGCTGTAGGCACCCTGCAACAGTTGCAGCAGCTGTAGGCACCCCCAGCAACAGTTGCAGCAGCTGTAGGCACCCATGCAACAGTTGCAGCAGCTGTAGGCACCCCCACAACAGTTGCAGCAGCTGTAGCACCCCTGCAACAGTTGCAGCAGCTGTAGGCACCCCTGCAACAGTTGCAGCAGCTGTAGGCACCCCAGCAACAGTTGCAGCAGCTGTAGGCACCCTGCAACAGTTGCAGCAGCTGTAGGCACCCCCAGCAACAGTTGCAGCAGCTGTAGGCACCCCTGCAACAGTTGCAGCAGCTGTAGGCACCCCTGCAACAGTTGCAGCAGCTGTAGGCACCCCTGCAACAGTTGCAGCAGCTGTAGGCACCCCCAGCAACAGTTGCAGCAGCTGTAGGCACCCCAGCAACAGTTGCAGCAGCTGTAGGCACCCCTGCAACAGTTGCAGCAGCTGTAGGCACCCCTGCAACAGTTGCAGCAGCTGTAGGCACCCCAGCAACAGTTGCAGCAGCTGTAGGCACCCCAGCAACAGTTGCAGCAGCTGTAGGCACCCCCAACAACAGTTGCAGCAGCTGTAGGCACCCCCAGCAACAGTTGCAGCAGCTGTAGGCACCCCTGCAACAGTTGCAGCAGCTGTAGGCACCCCAGCAACAGTTGCAGCAGCTGTAGGCACCCCTGCAACAGTTGCAGCAGCTGTAGGCACCCCCAGCAACAGTTGCAGCAGCTGTAGGCACCCCAGCAACAGTTGCAGCAGCTGTAGGCACCCCCAGCAACAGTTGCAGCAGCTGTAGGCACCCCAGCAACAGTTGCAGCAGCTGTAGGCACCCCTGCAACAGTTGCAGCAGCTGTAGGCACCCCCAGCAACAGTTGCAGCAGCTGTAGGCACCCCCAGCAACAGTTGCAGCAGCTGTAGGCACCCCTGCAACAGTTGCAGCAGCTGTAGGCACCCCTGCAACAGTTGCAGCAGCTGTAGGCACCCCTGCAACAGTTGCAGCAGCTGTAGGCACCCCCAACAACAGTTGCAGCAGCTGTAGGCACCCCAGCAACAGTTGCAGCAGCTGTAGGCACCCCCAACAACAGTTGCAGCAGCTGTAGGCACCCCGCAACAGTTGCAGCAGCTGTAGGCACCCCCAACAACAGTTGCAGCAGCTGTAGGCACCCCAGCAACAGTTGCAGCAGCTGTAGGCACCCCCAACAACAGTTGCAGCAGCTGTAGGCACCTCCAACAACAGTTGCAGCAGCTGTAGGCACCCCCCACAACAGTTGCAGCAGCTGTAGGCACCCCTGCAACAGTTGCAGCAGCTGTAGGCACCCAGCAACAGTTGCAGCAGCTGTAGGCACCCCTGCAACAGTTGCAGCAGCTGTAGGCACCTAGCAACAGTTGCAGCAGCTGTAGGCACCCCCAACAACAGTTGCAGCAGCTGTAGGCACCCCCAGCAACAGTTGCAGCAGCTGTAGGCACCCATGCAACAGTTGCAGCAGCTGTAGGCACCCCCAACAGTTGCAGCAGCTGTAGGCACCCCAGCAACAGTTGCAGCAGCTGTAGGCACCCATGCAACAGTTGCAGCAGCTGTAGGCACCCATGCAACAGTTTCAGCAGCTGTAGGCACCCCCAGCAACAGTTGCAGCAGCTGTAGGCACCCATGCAACAGTTGCAGCAGCTGTAGGCACCCCTAGCAACAGTTGCAGCAGCTGTAGGCACCCATGCAACAGTTGCAGCAGCTGTAGGCACCCCTAGCAACAGTTGCAACAGCTGTAGGCACCCCTAGCAACAGTTGCAGCAGCTGTAGGCACCCCTGCAACAGTTGCAGCAGCTGTAGGCACCCCTAGCAACAGTTGCAGCAGCTGTAGGCACCCCAGCAACAGTTGCAGCAGCTGTAGGCACCCCTAGCAACAGTTGCAGCAGCTGTAGGCACCCCAGCAACAGTTGCAGCAGCTGTAGGCACCCCCAACAACAGTTGCAGCAGCTGTAGGCACCCCAGCAACAGTTGCAGCAGCTGTAGGCACCCCCAACAACAGTTGCAGCAGCTGTAGGCACCCCAACAACAGTTGCAGCAGCTGTAGGCACCCCCAACAACAGTTGCAGCAGCTGTAGGCACCCCTGCAACAGTTGCAGCAGCTGTAGGCACCCAGGCAATAGTTGCAGCAGCTGTAGGCACCCCTGCAACAGTTGCAGCAGCTGTAGGCACCTATGCAACAGTTGCAGCAGCTGTAGGCACCCCCAACAACAGTTGCAGCAGCTGTAGGCACCCCCAGCAACAGTTGCAGCAGCTGTAGGCACCCATGCAACAGTTGCAACAGCTGTAGGCACCCCTGCAACAGTTGCAGCAGCTGTAGGCACCCCCAGCAACAGTTGCAACAGCTGTAGGCACCCATGCAACAGTTGCAGCAGCTGTAGGCACCCATGCAACAGTTGCAGCAGCTGTAGGCACCCCCAGCAACAGTTGCAACAGCTGTAGGCACCCATGCAACAGTTGCAGCAGCTGTAGGCACCCCTAGCAACAGTTGCAACAGCTGTAGGCACCCATGCAACAGTTGCAGCAGCTGTAGGCACCCCTAGCAACAGTTGCAACAGCTGTAGGCACCCCTAGCAACAGTTGCAGCAGCTGTAGGCACCCCTGCAACAGTTGCAGCAGCTGTAGGCACCCCTAGCAACAGTTGCAGCAGCTGTAGGCACCCCAGCAACAGTTGCAGCAGCTGTAGGCACCCCTAGCAACAGTTGCAGCAGCTGTAGGCACCCCCAGCAACAGTTGCAGCAGCTGTAGGCACCCCAGCAACAGTTGCAGCAGCTGTAGGCACCCCTAGCAACAGTTGCAGCAGCTGTAGGCACCCCAGCAACAGTTGCAGCAGCTGTAGGCACCCCTAGCAACAGTTGCAGCAGCTGTAGGCACCCCCAGCAACAGTTGCAGCAGCTGTAGGCACCCCCAGCAACAGTTGCAGCAGCTGTAGGCACCCCTAGCAACAGTTGCAGCAGCTGTAGGCACCCCCAGCAACAGTTGCAGCAGCTGTAGGCACCCCCAGCAACAGTTGCAGCAGCTGTAGGCACCCCTGCAACAGTTGCAGCAGCTGTAGGCACCCCTAGCAACAGTTGCAGCAGCTGTAGGCACCCCAGCAACAGTTGCAGCAGCTGTAGGCACCCCTAGCAACAGTTGCAGCAGCTGTAGGCACCCCCAGCAACAGTTGCAGCAGCTGTAGGCACCCCCAGCAACAGTTGCAGCAGCTGTAGGCAGCCCTGAAACAGTCGCAAGCAGTAATAGCAGATCTGTTTTATGCAGAAACTGTATAGCATTACTAGGAAAAGTATACAAGTGTTACTAGCAGAAACAAACAAGCACTACTAGCTGAAGTAGACTATTCGAAGCTTCGAACCCAGACAGCCAGAGGCTCCATGCACCTTAGCGTATCCATTACTTAACCCGTTAGACCACACTGACTGTTCAAGAGGATTGGAAGTGGTCAGTCCTTTAACCCTCTGCCGCAGCCGCCTCCAACACAGCCGCCAATGCGGTGCCACTGCCACCTTTATCACCTTTCTCCCTGTCTCTTTGCGTGTCTTTGTACCTCTCTCTCTGTCTGACTGTCTTTTTCTGTGTGGTTTTTCCTCTTCTCCCTTCCTCTGTCTGTCTCTCTCCGTCTATCTGCTTGTTTGTCTCTTTCTGTCTATATTTCTGCCTGTTCTTCTCTATCTTTTTGTCTGTATCGTATTCTGTCTCTGTCGCTTCTCTCTTGTTTCTCTCCATCTATTGTCTGTCATTATCTCTTCATCTGTCTGTCTATCTCTGACTCTTTCTAAATCTGTCTCTTTATCTTCGTTTCTGTCTGTCTGTCTCTTTCTCTCTCTAGCTTTTAGACGTTTTAGAATCGTTTTTACACTTAAAAAAACGCCTTCAATATGTAATAGAAAACGTGATGAAAACGAAGAAATGTCGTTGTAAAAACATCGGAAAATTATAAAATATTTACTAGGTATGAACTTTTTAGTTCCGTATTCATTGTGACATTTAGAAAAAGTGGATTAGCTTTGTAGAAAATGATTGTTATATCACTAGCAAATAAATCTGGCATAATGTGTAGAGTGGCCTTTGGTACGTAATTAATATAAATGAGAAAGATTAAGTGGACCAAGTATATTGCCTTGTGGAACGCCATTGTTAATTGGCATTGTGGAAGACGTAGCATTGTTCACAGAAACCTACTGGTGTCTGTCACTGCTTTTATGGAATCTGAACATAAGGGCCTCCTAACACCTATTTTCATTCCCATCACTTTACAATTGTTTGTGTTGAATGAACTCTAAAATAGACCTTTCTTGGACCAATTCTGCACCTTGGTGTAAATTACCATCTTTATCTATCTCAACGTTTAAAATTACCTTTGCATCATCTGCAAACATCAATATGTAGAATTCAACACCTATGGTTAGATCATTTACATAAATGGGAAATAGTATGAGTTCCAGCACCAAGCTTCTTACTCTACTCCAGTACAAATTCTCAACCTTTAGTGTGACTAACTCCTGTCTGTTGGGTACTATCTTACCCATGTTAGTGGGTAAGATAGTACTCCAATTCCACTTACTGCCTGTCTTTCAAGTTTATGTAGCACTCTCTCTTGTGTGGAACTGAGTCAAAGACTTTTGGCAGTCCAGAAATACACAATGTACTCACTTACCTAATTGTGCTTGTGGGGGTTGTGTTTTGGCTCTTTGGTCCCGCCTCTCAACTTCAATCAACTGATGTACAGATTCCTGAGCCTACTGGGTTCTATCATATCTACATTTGAATCTGTGTATGGAATCAGCCTCCACCACATCACTGCCTAATGCATTCCATCTGTTAACTACTCTGACACTGAAAAAGTTCTTTCTAATAATCCCGTGGCTCATGTGGGTACTCAGTCTCCACCTGTGTCCCCTTGTTCGCATACCACCCGTGTTAAACAGTTTATCTTTATTCACCCTGTCAATTCCTCTGAGAATTTTGTAGATAGTAATCATGTCTCCCCTTACTCTTCTTTCTTCCAGTGTTATGAGGTACATTTCACACAGCCTTTCCTCATAACTCGTGCCTCTTAGTTCTGGGACTAGCCTAGTGGCATACCTCTGAACTTTTTCCAGCTTCATCTTGTGCTTGACAAGCTACGGGCTCCATGCTGGGACCGCATACTCCAGGATTGGTCTTACATATGTGGTACGTAAGGTTGTGAATGATTCCTTGCACAGGTTCCTGAAGGCATTTCTGATGTTATACAACGCAGATGTTATTCTTTTTATGTAGGCTTCAGGAGACAGGTTTGGTGTGATATCAACTCTTAGATCTTTCTCTCTGTCTGTTTCGTGAAGGAATTCATCTCCCACTTTTGCCTGTTCTACCTCTTCGCCCTTACTTCCTTCCTTCGTCCATTCATCACGTCCCTTGTGGATTTGTTCATTTGATGCGTCATGCTATTGTGATTTGTGTGTGTAATGAAGTAAGGGTGAAGAGGTAGAGCAGCTTACTGACACAGCTCGGGTGCATGGGGGGGAATTGTGTAAAACCCTGGTTTGTGTCTCTGAGAGACTGCAGGATCCGTGTGAGGGCAGATGAACTCCTGGTTGCAATTCTTTTACCGTGTCGTGGCACAGTCGATTAAGGCAAGTCTGGGATCCTCTCGGACGTAGGTTCGAATCCTCGTCACGGCCCTTGTGGATTTGTTCATTTGATGCATCACGCTGTTGTGATTTCTGTGTGTAATGTGTGTGTGTGCTCACCTATTTACTTTTGAAGGATCGAGCATTAGTTTTTGGACCTCGCCTTTCTAGCAGTTAGTTATCTTCTTGAGGTTATCTTGAGATGATTTCAGGGCTTTAGTGTCCCCGCGGCCCGGTCCTCGACCAGGCCTCCACCCCCAGGAAGTAGCCCGTGACAGCTGACTAACACCCAGGTACCTATTTTACTGCTAGGTAACAGGGGCATAGGGTGAAAGAAACTCTACCCATTGTTTCTCGCCGGCGCCCGGGATCGAACCCGGGACCACAGGATCACAAGTCCAGTGTGCTGTCCGCTCGGCCGACCGGCTCCCTAGTTGTTTAAAGCAATGACTCCTGTCTTATTTCCTTATCATATTTACTTTTGAAATTAATAATGGAGTTTGCTACCACAACCTGCTCCTTTAGTTCATTCCATTATCCCACTACTCTTATGCTAACTGTAAACTTTCTAACACCTCTCTCACTCATCTGAGACTCAAGCTTCCACTAGTGCCTCAAAGTTCTAATGGTATTCTGTGTGAACATTTACTCTGAATCTACCCCTGACAATCCTTTAACTATTTTATGTCTCTATCATGTCTCCTCTCGTCTTTTTCTTCTAGCATCATCAGGTTCAGTTCTTTCAGTCACTCTTCATATCTTATTTCTCGCAATTCTGGGATGTGCTTCACTGCAAACTTCTGAACTCTTTCCAGTTTCGTATATGTTTCTGCAGGTATGTTTCGCCCCATAATGGAGTATGACGCTTCATCATGGGGCGGCATGCTCTCGGACTGGTCTCATGTAGGTAGTGTAAAGCGCTCTAAATGCCTCTTTATTTAGCTTCCTAAATGATGTTCTAACTTTTACTATTGTAGATTATGCTGCTGCCATTATCCTACTTTTATCTGCCTCTGGAGTTAGGTTTGGTGTTACATCCACTCCCATGTCTCTTTCTTGAGTAGTTACAGGTAGGTAGTTCCCTTTATTGTGTACTGTCTCTTTGGTCTCCTGTTGCTTCTTTCCATTTCCACCACTTAACACTTGATTGTGTTGAACTCCAGTAGCCTTTTCTTGGACCATCTCTGCAACTTGTTCAAGTTCTCTTGGAGGATCCTACAATCCTCATCTGTTATAACTGATCTCATTAATCTCACATCATCTGCAAATATCGACATATAAGACTCAACTAATGTAGACATGTTATTTGCGAATATTAGAAATAGAATTGGTCCCAGCACCGATCCTTTAGGTACTCCACTTGTTTTGGTGAAGTGATACTACATGAAATGCATGGAGGTTCCAGATACTTTCTTATCCTGTTTACCAGTCAAACTTCTTGTGCCCTTCCTGTTACTCTCTGGCTCCTGGGTCTTTGGTAATTCCTTACCCAGGCTTTTCTGCTTACTCCCACCTGTCCCTCAAGTGTGTATAATAATCTCTTGTGAGGTACTGTATCTAAAACTTTCTGGTAATCCAGAAATATGCACTCTGCCCATCCTTCTCTGTTCTACTTGTTGCTTTATCATAGAATTTTAGCAGATTTGATAGCCATAATTTCCCTTACCTGAACCCATGTTGGTGTTTGTTTACATACCTAATTGTCTCTAAGTGTGTAACTAGTCTTAAGTTGACCAGACCACACACTAGAAGGTGAAGGGACGACGACGTTTCGGTCCGTCCTTGACCATTCTAAGTTGACTGTGCTGCAGCCATTATCTTATTTTTATGTGCCTCTGAAGTTAGGTCCCAGAGGTCCCACAATCGACTTAAGATTGGTCCAGGACGGACCGAGACGTCGACGTCCCTTCACCTTCTAGTGTTTGGTCTGGTTAACATTCTTCAGCCACGTTATTGTGACTCATCGCCTGCAACTAATCTTAACCTAATTATTCTTTCAAGTACTTTGTGAGGGATGCTTCTCAATAATACTGGTCTGTAGTTAAGTGCCTCTCCGCTGTCTCGTTTCTTGAAAATTGGTATTACATTTGTCTTATTCCAGCGCTCTCCCTTCCAATGTGGCTCATTAAAAATCCTTGTTACAGGCACGCTGATGGCCTCCACTGCATCTTTTAGTACCCACGGTGATAGATTGTCTGATTCAACTGCTTTAGTTTCGACCAGTGTTGTTAGTTGTTTCTTTGCCTCCTTTGTTGTCACCTCTAGCTGTCAGCTGTCAGGGCCGTCCTCTGTTGTCACCTCTAGCTGTCAGCTGTCAGGGCCGTCCTCTGTTGTCACCTCTAGCTGTCAGCTGTCAGGGCCCCCTGACAGCTGAGTGGACAGCGTTCGGAATTCGTAGTCGTAAAGTCCCGGGTTCGATCCCTGGTGGAGGTGGAAACAAATGGGCAGAGTTTCACGAAAGCACTTACGAACGTGTACATCTTTCCTCAATCTTCGACGGCTTTGGTTACATTTATTAAACAGTTTACAAGCATGAAACTTCCCATTCAACTGTTGTTATTGTTATAAACAGCCTCCTGGTGCTTCGGAGCTCATTAACTATTTAATAATTGTAAACAAAGCCGCCAAAGATTGAGAAAAGATGTACAGGTTCGTAAGTGCTTGCGTAACTGCTTCGTGAATCTGGCCCTTGGTTGATACCTGGTTGATGGGGTTCTGGGAGTTCTTCTACTCCCCAAGCCCGGCCCGAGGCCAGACTTGACTTGTGAGAGCTTGGTCCACCAGGCTGTTGCTTGGAGCGGCCCGCAGGCCAGACTTGACTTGTGAGAGCTTGGTCCACCAGGCTGTTGCTTGGAGCGGCCCGCAGGCCAGGCTTGACTTGTGAGAGCTTGGTCCACCAGGCTGTTGCTTGGAGCGGCCCGAGGCCAGGCTTGACTTGTGAGAGCTTGGTCCACCAGGCTGTTGCTTGGAGCGGCCCGCAGGCCAGGCTTGACTTGTGAGAGCTTGGTCCACCAGGCTGTTGCTTGGAGCGGCCCGAGGCCAGGCTTGACTTGTGAGAGCTTGGTCCACCAGGCTGTTGCTTGGAGCGGCCCGAGGCCAGGCTTGACTTGTGAGACCTTGGTCCACCAGGCTGTTGCTTGGAGTGGCCCGCAGGCCAGGCTTGACGTGTGAGAGCTTGGTCCAACAGGCTGTTGCTTGGAGCGGCCCGAAAGCTCACATACCCACCACAGCCCGGTTGGTTCAGAACGTCTTTTAGTAAACAGTCTAGTTTTTCATCATCTCTTGTTCTGTTTTTCCTCAAAGTTCTTCCACCCACTGCACTTCTCCCAGACATTTTCTTGTCCTCTGGGAGTGGATTATCCTCCTGTGATCCCTTTCCGATGGTCAACTCTCCTTTCCCAGATCTTTTGTCCATGGCCACACTTTTAAGTTCAATCATGTAGTCAAAGACTAGGACACGATGGTCACCGGCTCCTAGTGGTATTTCATGTTCCAAATTCATGATGTTTTCCTTGTTCTGAGAGAAGTTCAGGTCTAATAGGCTCAGTGTCCCCCCTCTTCTTCCTCTTGTATCATATTTTACATGTGCTAGGACGTTCTTGTTAATATGTTAATAGGACGTGCTTGTTCATAATAAGTTCAACTAATATGTGTGTGTGGATGTGTATATGTGTGTGTGTATATGCATATGTGTGTGTGTGTGTGTGTGTGTGTATGTAGTGGGGTTGAGCTTTGCTCTTTCGGCCCGCCTCTTAACTGTCAATCAACTGTTTACTAACTACTTTTTTTTCTTTTTTTTCCCCACACCCCAGCTGATTAACTCCCAGGTACCTATTTACTGCTAGGTAACAGGGGCATTCAGGTTGAAAGAAACTTTGCCCATTTGTTTCTGCCTGGTGCGGGAANGATAGTTCTCTCTTGAACACTGTGAGGGTCGGCCAGTTATGTCCCTTATGTGTAGTGGAAGCGTGTTGAACAGTCTTGGGCCTCTGATGTTGATAGAATTCTGATAACTTGTTAGGCGGACCATCCTGGACCTTTACCAAGTGATGACTTGATAGGGGGACCATCCTGGAACCTTACCAAGTGATGACTTGATAGGGGGACCATCCTGGACCTTTACCAAGTGATGACTTGATAGGCGGACCAACCTGGACCTTTACCAAGTGATGACTTGATAGGCGGACCAACCTGGACCTTTACCAAGTGATGACTTGATAGGGGGACCATCCTGGACCTTTACCAAGTGATGACTTGATGAGAGACCAAACCTGCCTCACCCTCCAGGCTCATCATATGGGTCGAGGTATTCATTTTCAAATACGCAATTGTGACTTATTTTCTGCCGTGATACAATAGCTAAATGCAGATTTTGTATGAGATACAACAACACAATGTACGTATTGTATGAGATACAACAACACAATGAACGTATGTATGAGATGCAACAACACAATGTACGTATTGTATGAGATACAACAACACAATGTACGTATTGTATGAGATACAACAACACAATGAACGTATTGTATGAGATACAACAACACAATGTACGTATTGTATGAGATACAACAACACAATGAACGTATTGTATGAGATACAACAACACAATGAACGTATTGTATGAGATACAACAACACAATGTACGTATTGTATGAGATACAACAACACAATGAACGTATTGTATGAGATGCAACAACACAATGTACGTATTGTATGAGATACAACAACACAATGTACGTATTGTATGAGATACAACAACACAATCTTACTTATAGCAAACATCCTTAGAACATTGCTATGAACGTTTTAAGACTTTGTAATGATTATCTCTTGTGAAAAGACTTGGAAGACTTGCGAAACAAGTCTTAGGGTTGAGGCTCGTGTTCACACACACACACACAATAGGGGGCCAGGTAGCCTGGTGGATAGCGTGCAGGACTTGTAATTCTGTGGCGCGGGTTCGATTCCCGCACCCGGCAGAAACAAATGGGCAAAGTTTCTTTCACCCTGAATGCCCCTGTTACCTAGCAGTAAATAGGTACCTGGAGTTAGTCAGCTGTCACGGGCTGCTTCCTGGGGTGTGTGTGTGTGTGTGGTGTGGGAAAAAAAAAGTAGTTAGTGTAGTTAGTAAAACAGTTGATTGACAGTTGAGAGGCGGGCCGAAAGAGCAAAGCTCAACCCCCGTAAAATACAACTAAGTGAATACAACTAAGTGAATACACACACACACACACACACACACACAACACACCACACACACACACACACCAACACAGTCATATAGTAGTCATATATAACCCCCCACCGAATGACAGAAGACCCAGACAGGAATATGATAGAAACAACATGGCCACCATCAATATAATAGAGAGAGCAGCTTCTGTGGCTAGCAGAAACGGATCCAGACTTCTAATCATGGAAGACTTCAACCATGGAAAGATAGATTGGGGGAACAGAGACCCACATCGAGGCCCAGACACATGGAGAGCTAAGCTGATGGATGTGGCAACAAGAAACTTTCTAAGTCAACACGTCAAGGGACCGACAAGAATGAGAGGAGGGGATGAACCAGCCTTGCTTGATCTGATATTTACCCTAAATGAGTCGGATATAAGTGAAGTTAAGTTGGAAGCCCCCTTGGGAATGAGTGATCATAGTGTGTTGAACTTTGAGTGCCTGGTTGAGCTAGGAATTATCACCCCCAAAAAAGAACTGGGAACCAAAGGCTGGCGTACCGAAAGGAAAACTATGAGGAGATGAATAAATTCCTATGGGATATACATTGGGACACAGAACTCGGAACCAAGTCCGTACAAGACATGATGGACTATGTCTCCCAAAAATGTCAGGAGGCAGTAAGCAGGTTTGTCCCAGCCCGACAGGAAAAAACAGAGAAGCAAAGGAAGAATCCGTGGTTTAATAGGGAATGTATGAAAGCAAAGGAGCTGAACAAAAGAGCATGGAGGAACTTCCGTAATAACAGAACACCAGAAAGTAGAGAGAGATACCAGAGAACCAGGAACGAGTATGTCAGTGAGAAGAGCAGCTGAGAAAAGAAAATGATATAGAATGATATAGCTAATAAAGCTAATGATATAGCTAATAAAGCCAACACTGAACCAAAGCTACTACACAGTCACATCAGGAGGAAGACAACAGTGAAGGAACAGGTGATGAAACTTAGGGTGGGCGAGGACAGGTACACAGAGAATGACAAAGAGGTGTGTGAAAACTCAACAAAAGGTTCCAGGAGGTCTTTACAATAGAACAGGGAGATATCACGGCGCTAGAAGAGGTGGCAGCAAACCAGGTGACCTTGGATAGGTTCGAAATTACAAGAGATGAGGTCAAAAAGCACCTATTGGAGCTGGATGTGAGAAAAGCTGTTGGGCCGGACGGAATCTCGCTATGGGTATTGAAAAGTGTGCAGGAGCACTTTGCTTACCACTCTCCATAGTGTATAGTAAGTCACTGGAAACGGGGGACCTACCAGAAATATGGAAGACTGCTAATGTAGTACCAATATACAAAAAGGGTGACAGACAAGAGGCACTGAACTACAGGCCAGTGTCCTTAACTTGTATACCATGCAAGGTGATGGAGAAGATTGTGAGAAAAAACCTAGTAACACATCTGGAGAGAAGAGACTTCGTGAAAACCCATCAACATGGGTTCAGGGAGGGTAAATCTTGCCTTACAGATTGATAGAATTCTACGATCAGGTGACAAAAATTAAGCAAGAAAGAGAAGGGTGGGCGGACTGCATTTTTTTGGACTGTCGGAAAGCCTTTGACACAGTACCCCATAAAAGGTTGATGCATAAGCTGGAGAAACAGGCAGGAGTAACAGGTAGGGCGCTCCAGTGGATAAGGGAGTACCTAAGCAATAGGAAGCAGAGAGTTACAGTGAGGGGTGAGACCTCAGACTGGCGTGAAGTCACCAGTGGAGTCCCACAGGGCTCTGTACTTGGACCTATCCTGTTTCTGATATACGTAAATGATCTCCCAGAGGGTATAGACTCATTCCTCTCAATGTTTGCTGACGACGCCAAAATTATGAGAAGGATTAAGACAGAGGAGGACAGCTTGAGACTTCAAGAAGACCTGGACAAGCTGCAGGAATGGTCGAACAAATGGCTGTTAGAGTTTAACCCAAGCAAATGTAATGTAATGAAGATAGGGGTAGGAAGCAGGAGACCAGATACAAGGTATCATTTGGGAGATGAAATACTTCAAGAGTCAGAGAGAGAGAAAGACCTGGGGGTTGATATCACGCCAGACCTGTCCCCTGAAGCTCATATCAAGAGGATAACATCAGCAGCATATGCCAGGTTGGCTAACATAAGAACGGCCTTTAGAAACTTGTGTAAGGAATCTTTCAGAACATTATATACCACATATGTCAGACCAATCCTGGAGTATGCGGCTCCAGCATGGAGTCCCTATCTAGTCAAGCATAAGACTAAACTGGAAAAGGTTCAAAGGTTTGCCACCAGACTAGTACCCGAGCTGAGAGGTATGAGCTACGAGGAGCGACTACGGGAATTAAACCTCACTTCGTTGGAAGACAGAAGAGTTAGGGGGACATGATCACCACATTCAAGATTCTCAGGGGAATCGACAGGGTTGATAAAGACAGGCTGTTTAACACAAGGGGCACACGCACTAGGGGACACAGGTGGAAACTGAGTGCCCAAATGAGCCACAGAGATATTAGAAAGAACTTTTTTAGTGTCAGAGTGGTTGACAAATGGAATGCATTAGGAAGCGATGTGGTGGAGGCTGACTCCATACACAGTTTCAAGTGTAGATATGATAGAGCCCATTAGGCTCAGGAACCTGTACACCTGTTGATTGACGGTTGAGAGGCGGGACCAAAGAGCCAGAGCTCAACCCCGCAAGCACAACTAGGTGAGTACAACTAGGTGAGTACAACTAGGTGAGTACACACACAACACACACACACCACACACACACACACACACACACACACACACACACACACACACACACACACACACACACACACACACACAACACACACACAGGCTTCAGAAAGAAGCACACCAACGACTATCTCCGTTTGGTCGAAAAAGTGGCTAATGAATTCCAATGCAAGCAAGTGCATGGTGATGTCGCTGAAACAAGCGAGAGTCCCTGGCTCAACACCAACTCAGACCGCATCAATTACCAGTGTAAACGCAACACAAGAACAGTAACCAATAACAGCGACACAATAACGGTCCATAGTTCGAGTCTCCAAGAGCCCAGGTGAATAGAATGCAATAACAACATTTGAGGTGGATGGATGGATGGATAATGTACCGAGTTCGTTACACAGGACCCGTAAACAGGAGATCATCAGCACGACAGTCCTCTAAACCAGGAATTATCCAGGGTATTGCACGTAATATTTAAAAGACCGTTAGTAACCGTTAGGGAGCCGGTCGGCCGAGCGGACAGAACGCTGGACTTGTGACCCTGTGGTCCTGGGTTCGATCCCAGGCGCCGGCGAGAAACAATGGGCAGAGTTTCTTTCACCCTATGCCCCTGTTACCTATCAGTAAAATAGGTACCTGGGTGTTAGTCAGCTGTCACGGGCTGCTTCCTGGGGGTGGAGGCCTGGTCGAGGACTGGGCCGCGGGGACACTAAAAGCCCCGAAATCATCTCAAGATAACCATCTCAAGAAGATAGTATAGCATTGATTCTGTGCATATATACATTCTGTAGCCATCCCGTGGGTGGTAGTGGACCCCATACCCATCCCGTGGGTTGTAGTGGACCCCATACACATACTGTGGGTGGTAGTGGACCCCATACACATACTGTGGGTGGTAGTGAACCCCCATACACATCCTGTGGGTGGTAGTGGACCCCATACCCATCCTGTGGGTGGTAGTGGACCCCATATCCATCCTGTGGGTGGTAGTGGATCCCCATACCCATCCTGTGGGTGGTAGTGGACCCATACCCATCCTGTGGGTTGTAGTGGATCCCCATACCAATCCTGTGGGTGGTAGTGGACCCCATACCCATCCTGTGGGTGGTAGTGGACCTCATATCCATCCTGTGGGTGGTAGTGGACCCCATACCCATCCTGTGGGTTGTAGTGGATCCCCATACCAATCCTGTGGGTGGTAGTGGACCCCATACCCATCCTGTGGGTGGTAGTGGACCCCATATCCATCCTGTGGGTGGTAGTGGATCCCATACCCATCCTGTGGGTGGTAGTGGATCCCCATACCCATCCTGTGGGTGGTAGTGGCCCCCATACCCATCCTGTGGGTTGTAGTGGACCCCATATCCATCCTGTGGGTGGTAGTGGATCCCCATACCCATCCTGTGGGTGGTAGTGGACCCCATACCCATCCTGTGGGTGGTAGTGGACCCCATATCCATCCTGTGGGTTGTAGTGGATCCCCATACCAATCCTGTGGGTGGTAGTGGACCCCATACCCATCTGTGGGTGGTAGTGGACCTCATACCCATCCTGTGGATGGTAGTGGATCCCCATACCCATCCTGTGGGCGGTAGTGGACCCCATACCCATCCTGTGGGTGGTATTGGACCCATACCCATCCTGTGGATGGTAGTGGACCCCATACCCATCCTGTGGTTGTAGTGGATCCCCATACCCATCCTGTGGGTGGTAGTGAACCCCATACCCACCCCGTGGGTGGTAGTGGACCCCATACCCACCCCATGGGAGGTAGTGGACCCCATACCCACCCCATGGGTGGTAGTGAACCCCATACCCACCCCGTGGGTGGTAGTGGACCCCATACCCATCCCATGGGAGGTAGTGGACCCCATACCCATCCTGTGGGTGGTAGTGAACCCCATACCCACCCCGTGGGTGGTAGTGGACCCCATACCCACCCCATGGGTGGTAGTGGACCCCATACCCACCCCATGGGAGGTAGTGGACCCCATACCCATCCCATGGAGGTAGTGGACCCCATACCCACCCCATGGGTGGTAGTGGACCCCATACCCATCCCATGGGAGGTAGTGGACCCCATACCCACCCCATGGGAGGTAGTGGACCCCATACCCACCCATGGGTGGTAGTGGACCCCATACCCATCCCATGGGAGGTAGTGGACCCCATACCCACCCCATGAGAGGTAGTGGACCCCATACCCATCCCATGGGAGGTAGTGGACCCCATACCCACCCCATGGGTGGTAGTGGACCCCATACCCATCCTGTGGGTGGTAGTGAACCCCATACCCACCCCATGGGTGGTAGTGGACCCCATACCCATCCTGTGGGTGGTAGTGAACCCCATACCCATCCCATGGGTGGTAGTGGACCCCATACCCATCCATGGGAGGTAGTGGACCCCATACCCATCCCATGGGTGGTAGTGGACCCCATACCCATCCTGTGGGTGGTAGTGAACCCCATACCCACCCCATGGGTGGTAGTGGACCCCATACCCATCCCATGGGAGGTAGTGGACCCCATACCCATCCCATGGGAGGTAGTGGACCCCATACCCATCCCATGGGAGGTAGTGGACCCCATACCCATCCATGGGAGGTAGTGGACCCCATACCCACCCCATGGGTGGTAGTGGACCCCATACCCACCCCATGGGTGGTAGTGGACCCATACCCATCCTGTGGAGGTAGTGGACCCCATACCCACCCCATGGGTGGTAGTGGACCCCATACCCATCCTGTGGGAGGTAGTGAACCCCATACCCACCCCATGGGAGGTAGTGGACCCCATACCCACCCGTGGGAGGTAGTGGACCCATACCCACCCGTGGGAGGTAGTGGACCCCATACCCACCCGTGGGAGGTAGTGGACCCCATACCCATCCCACAGGCAGTATTGGTAACAATTTCAGAGACAGAATGCTCTCATAAACTAGACCCATAAATTTAGGCAACTAAACAAATCTTGATAAGTAAGTTAATGTTCTTACACAGAATAATACATTCAGAACCAGACGACAACAATCTCGAAGCTGAGCCATTTTTCACTTGTGGTTAACTAGTAGCATATCATTTTCAACTGACTTGTGATGGGAGGCTTATGGAGCCTTGTACCTGCACTATCTACAATAAACGAACTGGGATAATTGTTTAAGAATTGTGTAAGTGCCCAATTTTGATCGAAGTACTTACACATTTCTTGAAGACCTGAAATAGAATTATCTCTGAAATGTTGAAATTTGGTCACATTCTGTTACACACTTATGTGGGGTGAATAGTTCAACTAAAAGATTATATTTGGTCATATCTCCCTCAGCAGGGGTGTGGTCAGCACCCCCAGCAACAGTTGCAGCAGCTGTAGGCACCCGCAGCAACAGTTGCAGCAGCTGTAGGCACCCCAGCAACAGTTGCAGCAGCTGTAGGCACCCCCAGCAACAGTTGCAACAGCTGTAGGCACCCCCACCAACAGACAGCAGTTATGGCACCCTACCAGTGCAACAGTTGCGCAGCTGCAGCAACAGCTGCAACAGCTGTAGGCACCCCAGCAACAGTTGCAACAGCTGTAGCACCCTGCAACAGTTGGCAACAGCTTTAGGCACCCACCAAACAGTTCAGTCAAGCTGTAGGCACCCCCATGCAACAGGCAGCAGCTGTAGGCACCAGCAACAGTGCAGCTGTAGCACCCCTGCAAACAGTTGCAGCAGCGTAGGCACCCCGCAACAGTTGCAGCAGCTGTGGCACCCCCAGCAACAGCAGTGCAGCATGTAGGCACCCATGCAACAGCTGTAGGCACCCCCACCAACAGTGGCAGCAGCACCAACAGAGGAGAAGCACCAACAGAGGAGGAGCAACAACAGAGGAGGAGCACCAACAGCAGGAGCACCACCAGCAACAGGTGCAGCAGCTGTAGGCACCCAGGCAACAGTTGCAGCAGCTGTAGGCACCCCCCAGTGCAAAGCTGTAGCACACCCATGCAACAGTTTCAGCAGCTGTAGGCACCCCCCAGCAACAGGCAGCTGTAGGCACCCATTGCAACAGTGCTCAGCAGCGGTAGCGCACCCAGCAACAGGGCACGAGCTGTAGGCACCCCAAGGCACGTTGTAGCACCCCTGGCACAACTGCAGCAGCTGTAGGCACCCCACAACAGTTGCAGCAGCTTTAGGCACCACCACCAGTTGCAGCAGCTGTAGGCACCCCAGCAACAGTTGCAACAGCTGTAGGCACCCCAGCAACAGTTGCAGCAGCTGTATGCACCCCTAGCACACAGTTGCAACAGCTGTAGGCACCCCCAGCAACAGTTGCAGCAGCTGTAGCCCCCATCAACATTGCAACAGCTGTAGACCCCCAGCAGCAGTTGCGAGCAGCTGTAGGCCACCATGCAACAGTTGCCAACAGCTGTAGGCACCCTAGCAACAGTTGCAGCAGCTGTAGGCACGCATGCAACA
>WNGS01163519.1:16629496-16642997 GCA_020271785.1 Procambarus virginalis
AAATGTATATAATTTATTGCAACGACTATAAAAATGTATTGCGACAAATAATGTATGGCAACATGTAAATTTATTGCAACAAGCACATTTTATTGCAACACATATAACAAATTTATTACAACAAATATAAAGATATAATACAAATAGCATAAACAATTAAAATACACTTATTTCATATTAATAACAATAGTTATGATATAATTATCACTACCACCACAAATAACAGTAAGATTAATTGTATTAATAACAATGATAATTATATAGTAATAATCATATTAGGTACAATAATAATCAGTATTGATAAATGTGAAAAATGTATTAAACTCGTTAACAAATTTTAAATTGTGTCAATAAAATAATAGCACCATTAGAAATTTAAATAATAGCACCAGCAAAAACACTAATGGCACCAGCACGAGCTTTATTCTCCATGCGTCCAATAGTTTGTCCTCGGCCAAAAGCTAGTAGGCTGGTCAGACCATCCATTCCTTGATGGCTCCAATTCATATACCCGATGGTAATGCTATAGTGTTCCTTCCCGCCGTTGTTTCCGTTATTTGCCGTCTGTGCGCAGAATGCTTCGTGGCTTCACCTGTTCTGAAATACGCGGGCTCCTCTGGCGTTCTGAAATCCACCGAGGCAAGGCGTTAGATATGCGTGCGTACTTCACAGCAGTAGGCCTAAGGTACGGGCCTATTTTTTTTTTTCCGCCCCGTCCCCACATAAGGAGTCTCCACTCCACCACCCCCATTGTCCCTATCCCTCCCCATGACCACTCTTCAGACTCCACCCCTCACTATATTTTATATATTTATATATATATAATATATATATATATAAATATATAATATATATATATATATATATATATAATATATAATATATATATATATATATATATATATATATATATATATATAATATATATAATATAATCTTATGTCCTGGTGTATGTGTCATGGTTCTCCGTGCATATGGTGTAACTAAAAAAATAAAAAAAATAAAAATTCAAAATGTTTATTCAGGTAAAAGTACATACACAGAAGATGCGTTACAAACATAATGTTGGATTTTAGATAGAGCTACTACATACAATGCCTAAAGCCACTAATACAGACACAGCGTTTCGGGCAAACTTAACTTGATTTGTGATATATTTGGTGCGTCTAACTTGAGAGCTATATGCTCTTTTGACAGTCTGTTTCGCAACTAAACAGTTTTGCACAAAAATAAAATGACTGAACAATTAAAATGGAATATGAAAATTAGAATCTTTAAAAGGGGGTTGGCAAAATATAAATATTAATCTAACTTAATCTAGGCCTAGCCTAGGGCTTACTATACTGTACATAGACCTAGTTCAGGTTATTTAGGTGTTACCTCCAATTTTGAAGATTGGCGTTTTGAGATTCCTATGTGTTTTCAGTAATTTCGTTTTATGTATTAAACAGCGTAGCTGCGAAGTGGACTTTGAGTCCACTTTGTAGACCTGTACATGACCTTTATAGACCTGTACATATAGACCTTTGTAGACCTGTACATATAGACCTTTGTAGACCTGTACATGTAAGCATAGCGCTAATGGTTACTTCAAACTGTTGTAACCTTTTTTGTTCCTTTTGGGGATTGGTGTCTCGGGATAAGTACTGGAAGTACTCGGGATATAGCCTAGTACTGGAAGTACTAGGCTATTCAACACGTTTGTTTCTTGAGAATCTACCATTCGCCTTACAGCCAGGTTTTCAATACTGCTGTGTATGCAAGAGCTGAGGAACCGGGCTCCGTTGTCTGGGCCTGACTCGGTCGTCTGGGTTACGGGGCGCGCGTTCTGACCGCTGCACCAGAGAGTACCAGAGGGGGGATCCTGCCCAACATTCGCTAAATGGATCAACGCGTGCACTGAGAGGAAGTGACGGACAAGCTTCTCGATACTAGCAGACTGACTGGTTTTTTTTTTTTGAAGAGCTTGGTTGGGTGTCTGGATCGTTTGCTCGTTACTAATAGACTGGCTAGTGTACTATTCACTAGGATGGATGGTTAGCGGACTGGCTGGTATACTGTTGAACTTGCTAGCTATCCGGTTGGCTGAATGGTTGGTTGACCGCTCGCAGGCAGGCTGGCTGCCAGGTTATTTAAGCGGCTACCTAGCGGGCAGGCTTCATCAGGCAGACTCTTCTGGTCATGGCCACACACATCCGTACCTGAGCCTTGAGTTTATCTCTGGCCCCCCACGCGTTATCTGACGCCCTTATGAACAACACCTGCGTTCCCCTTGTCCTGTCCCATCTTGGACGTTGCGTAGTTCATCCAACCAACCCCTTTTACCGGGCCGCTCCAAGCAACAGCCTAGTCGACCAGACTCTCACAAGTTAAGCCTGGCCTCGAGCCGGGCTTGGGGAGTAGAAGAACTCCCAGAACCCCTTCAAGCAGGTACCCGGTAAGTAGATGTGTGTAGTCAGCTGCGAAGTTGTATAATTTACTATATATAGTTTCTTCCTGTTGTATTTATCTCTTCCATGTTCCTTTCTCGCTCTATCTACTTTTCCTTATTATACCCCCCCCCCTCACTCCGTCCATTTATCTGCTTCATTCCCCCTTTTTTTCTGTTTTTGAACGCCATCAGACTTATGTTCCAGCTCTACGTTCCAGCGTCGTGTACTCCCTATAAACGTTCCAGCGTCGTGTACTCCCTATAAACGTTCCAGCGTCGTGTACTCCCTATAAACGTTCTAGGGACGAGCCATATGGTTCTTTGGTACCACAAAACGTTTATCCTCTCGTGTTTGACTCGGAGTTCGGGTGCTAAGCCACTGACTGGACTTTGCAATCATTAAGTCATTATATGTTTACACGTATTTGATGCTGTGAACGAGAACTACGCACCGTTTTATGTTATTCCATTGTATTTACGTGGCGCTAATGCCAATGATCCGGTAATTACGATGATGATGATGACCCCGAGGATATGATGACCCGAGGATATGATGACCCTGAGGATAATAGCGTTAATAGTCACCGGGAATATGAGTTGCTAGCAACTCTGTGGTAACGGGGTGAATAACCCCTTAGTTATTTCTCCAATGACTAAGAAATTGACTGAATCGCTAATGGACTCCCTCCCCCACCTTATTTACTTCGTTAATGACCACCTAGTTCTGTTGTGGACGACCAAGTATGTTGTTGTTATAGATTCAGCTACTCGGAACACACAAGTTCAAAGTAGCACGGGCTATGGCGAGCCCGTAGTGGACTTGTATAGTTATGGTGCCACTAACCTCGTATTTAGGCCGCCAGATATGGGTTCAGTCAAATCCAGTGCCCCCCCCCCGCTGCACCCAGTATCTCCAGACAGGATGCACTCTCTCTGGCACTCTCTCTCTCTCGTTCTCTTGCTCTCTCTCGTTCTCTTGCTCTTTCGCTCTCGCTCTGTCTCTCTGGCTCTGGCTCTCTGGCTCTCTCGCTCTCATCAGCTGCCTAAGATCTCCTAAACTGTACAAGTTCTGGGACTAGACTTGATCTATATATTTTTGGAACGTGAACACAAGAATCAGAGCCCGTTTTCTCAGGTCGGCGCGCTGTGTCAGCTCAGCGTACTATATAGTAGTACTGGTCTTACATAGGTAATAATGTAGTGTATCCTGTAGGCCTCCCTTGTGACGGAAGCTACCCCCATAATGTTTACCAGTTCTGCATACACCGTCGGCGGTGTTGGTGAGGGGGGTTCCCTGGCATAAGGTTTAGTGTAGTGTCCACTCCTAGGTTCTTTATATCAACTCTGGAAGGTTGCAGCCCTCCCGCTCCCTCTCTCCTCCCTCTCGCACTGTGTACTGGCCTTCCGGTCTCCTATCGCCTTTACCATTCTCCCTCTACCTACATTGGTTAAAGCTGGTCACTGGGCTACTTTTGAGGGGCCACGTCTACATTGTTTCAGGGTGCTCTGGAAACTGTCTGCAGTTTTCTTGATGCCTCACACACTTCTTCCAAGTTGGTCTTGTATCGTCGTGGTTAAGGTAGTTTGACGTGTATCGTGAGTGCGTAGGTCCTTGCGGTAGACCCCCTCCTTGATCTATTTATTTTTTATTTTTCATTTCTTAACGTGGTCTTCAGTTGGTGGGGGGAGTACTTGTTCAGACAACCCGAAGGGTGGGTGAGTTTGAATGGTGCGTCCTCGCCTCTGGTCAGATGATGTGAAAACACACACACACACACACACACACACACACACACACACACACACACACACACACACACACACACACACACACACACACACACACACCAAAAGTTGATTGACGGTTGAGAGGCGGGACCAAAGAGCCAAAGCTCAACCCCCGCAAGCACAAATAGGCGAGTACAAATAGGTTATCTTGAGATGATTTCGAGGCTTTAGAGTCCCCGCGGCCCGGTCCTCGACCAGGCCTCCACCCCCAGGAAGCAGCCCGTGACAGCTGACTAACACCCAGGTACCTATTTTACTGCTAGGTAACAGGGGCATAGGGTGAAAGAAACTCTGCCCATTGTTTCTCTCCGGCGCCCGGGATCGAACCCGGGACCACAGGATCACAAGGCCAGCGTGCTGTCCGCTCGGCCGACCGGCTCCCTTCAGTACACCCCCCCCCCCATCCTTCCCAAAAAAGGTACTATCAACTGGCTGTTTGAGTTAAACTCCAACAATAGTAGCAAAACAATGAAGATGGATGCTGGGGGGGGGGGGGAGAGAGAGACAGGAAATGGTACACAAGGTCATCTAAGGTGAAAATCCCCCTTTTTGGAGTTGCCAGGTAAAAATCAGATTATTTAGGTCTTCTCGAAGTACCCCTCACCTTATGCAGCATAGTGGGTACCTGTTTGTTTTTTGAGCCAGTGTGAGATAGACGTTTATTGGGCAACTTAATAAATTGACAAGTGTTGGGAACAGTGGATAAGGGGGTAGGAGGGGGGGGGGAGAGGGGGTGTTCATATCGCAGGAAAAGGGTTTGACTTCCACTGGTCTGGGAATGCCACCTGAGGTGATGCTGAGAGGTGTACTCGTGTTTGTGAAGTGAGGTGTATACCTTGGTCATGTACTTGTTTAAACTGTCCTTGTGACCTGTGGCACTTCCTTGTCCCTCTTGTTTCTTTTTTTTCCGTTCTGCATAACTAGCTTTGGATTCCAGCAGCTTGGCAGCAATGATTAGAACATAAGAATAAAGGTAATTGCTGAAGGCCTATTGGCCCATACGACGCAGCTCCTGAGCAGAGGCAGCATAGCACGGTGGTGATGATAGTGAATTGCAAAGTAGTAGTAGTAGGGAAATGGGCCTGATTAGAGTAAATTTTTACACAGATGGGTACAGGAGTAGAAGACTTCTGATTCGTATTAGCAGGCTGAGAACTTTCCTTTCCCATAAATTCACTGAACTGCATGTTTAATAGATCTCTAACCCTGGCCTTAGAAGACAGATTAGAAAATGCATATGTATTGCTTAGCATTGTAAATGTGTGACCACGTCTGTGATAGAAAAAAGATCGCGGTAAGGTCTCCAATTCCATCTAAGTACTACATATAGCGCTTTCACCTGGTCATTACCTTCCCTACTCGACAGACAAGACTAGTCTTTAAACTATGTTCTATCACAATAACTCTTCTTTCATTTGCACTCAAAGCTACATTCATTGACAACTACTGTCTCGGAGATCAAGCCTATGGCAGTGCTTCTTAATTCCATGATACAACATTCTATTAGACATTCCAATATTTAATTTTGTCTTGGTAACAACAACTTCCAGTGTCTAACTTATATTTCCACATGCCCTGAAATACACCGTATACACCCACAACGGCTGTGAGCAGGCCTACTTCCTTGCTGCTGGTAGCTGTTTAGATAAATGGTCCTCCCCCCCCTCCTCCAACCTCCCCCTACCCCCCCCCCCTCAGTGCCGCCATGTCTGGCACCGGAAGTGGATATCGCGAAGCTTGTGCATTACACCCCTACGGTGCACATGTACACACACACACACTCTCTGTCACAATGTACATTCATCAGTCTAGCTACCCCTGTCGATCGTCCAAGTAGCCTCGTCGTCGCCGTCCTCTCCGCTAGGCTTTCTAATCCAGCGCCGCGAGGTTAGTCCCTGTGTTTGTGTGTTGCGTTAGGTGCATTATCATGTGTTGTCATTTGCGTTGAAAGTGTCTGCATATTGTAATTATGTTAGGAAATCTTGACGTCTTGTGAGAAATTAAACTTCTCTCTAAAGCTCACTTCACCCTAGACTTGCGTTCCTCAGAACCGGTGTACGTATGTTGTTAAAGATTCGCTACCTGGAACAAAAAGTTTCAAGTAACACGGGCTATGGTGAGCCCGTAGTGCCTTAAAGTGTACGTAATAAGCTGGGTGGAGTCGGGCACTAACGTTCACCTGTTGTTGAATAACTTCTTTACCGGCGCTCTGATTCGCCTTAGTATATATGTTAGAATTTGATCTTAAGATTAGATATGTTTATGGACTCGACTCGTGTTCGAATTAACACGATGGTGAATATGATCGAGTAGGCGGGCAGGCTGGTGAATTCCCGAATTAAGTGAATTTCCTTGAATATTCCCCGTTTTTAGACACATGCGGACTGAGTCACCTGTCTAAATGCATCCATGAACTATACAATTTTTTTAAGGAATGGTGATTGTGGCGTCCAGACATAAAGCCCATCGCCACCAGCTCCTAATCACCCACCCCTCCCCATCACCCCATAATCTCCACCTCATCGTATTTATTCTCTTGTTGATGAGGTGGACACGCACCACGCATCACTACCACCCTCATCACCATCTCATAATTTGCAGCCAAAACCATCCACCTCATCGTATCATCACCAACAGCCCCCATTACTGCCTCCCTCACCAAACAGCGGCAGTTACCGCCAAGTCACGGGTCTTTGTGAGAGTGGAAAGCCTGCCAGTATTACGGCCTTAACCCTTTCAACCCGTGCCGACAGACCAGCCTAGCCCAGCCTCTATAGGCCTATCCTCAGCATATCCGCCCGCCTGTCTGCCATGCCTGCTAGGCCTATACCCTTGCGTTACGACCGGCTGACAGCGCCCATCTACCCTTGGGGGAAATTGCCCAAGGTGAGGATGCCATTAGTATTTAGATTACTCGAATTTTTTAACTGTCGCTATTTAGACGTCAGAATGTGTGTGTCCCATCACTCCACCACCACTATTACCACCACTGCTACTGCCACAACCATTACAACTACCATCACCACTACTAGTTCTGTCACCACCACCATAATTAGTTCTACCGCAACTACCGCCACTAGTTCAACCACAACCACTTCATGTCACTACATTTACCTCGACCTCAGTCACTACCACTAACTACCACAACCACCACTATTTCTACCACAAGTACCACTAACAACACCACTGCCATTCAACCACTACCACTACTAACACAACCCCCGCTACACAACCATCACTAACAACGCCACTGCCATTCAACCACTACAACCCCCACTACACAACCACCAGCACATCACCACTCAGCTACAACCACCACCACCACTACTATAGAATGTCACTAGTGAAGGGAAAATGCTTACAACCAAAACGCTTGAACACACACACGACGTATCTCTCCGAGTTTCTATAGCGTGTAAGGCAGCATTTGATTCCAGAGTTACTGATGTGACAGTAGTCAGGTGGAGTTATTGCAGGTTATGTTGACTTATTGTATGTTGTAGTACTGGGTTTTGGGGGCTATTTTGTTGTGGTTGTGGGTTAGGAGTTATTGCAGCTGTACATTTTTTTGTTCAGATGTAGTTATTGTGGCGTTAAGTCGTTGTGGTGGTTGTGGTGGTTGTTGTTAGTCAGCTATATTTGTGCTGCCACAGGACTCCCCTTTGAGAACAGACAACTGCTTCCCATGCCTGTATTGGTCCTTAGCGGCCGCATTGTCTTCAAGGGACAATGAAAGGACAATCTTCTCTTCAACGCGTGGAGAAGATGGGTGCGTGCCAGCGAGCTCTCGCACGGAGAAGATTCAGATCCAACACAGTCTTCCATCTTCCTTGTCAGTAAGGAAAGACACACACACACACACACACACACACACACACACACACACACACACACACACACACACACACACACACACACACATGCGGCTCCAGCGTGGAGTCCCTATCTAGTCAAGCATAAGACTAAACTGGAAAAGGTTCAAAGGTTTGCCACCAGACTAGTACCCGAGCTGAGAGGTATGAGCTACGAGGAGCGACTGCAGGAATTAAACCTCACTTCGTTGGAAGACAGAAGAGTTAGGGGGGACATGATCACCACATTCAAGATTCTCAGGGGAATCGACAGGGTTGATAAAGACAGGCTGTTTAACACAAGGGGCACACGCACTAGGGGACACAGGTGGAAACTGAGTGCCCAAATGAGCCACAGAGATATTAGAAAGAACTTTTTTAGTGTCAGAGTGGTTGACAAATGGAATGCATTAGGAAGCGATGTGGTGGAGGCTGACTCCATACACAGTTTCAAGTGTAGATATGATAGAGCCCATTAGGCTCAGGAAACTGTACACCTGTTGATTGACGGTTGAGAGGCGGGACCAAAGAGCCAGAGCTCAACCCCCGCAAGCACAACTAGGTGAGTACAACTAGGTGAGTACACACACACACCGTGTATGGAGTGTTGAAAGACGAGAGCTCATTTAGGCCTATAGTTCTTTCCTTTTTTTGTAGAGTCCTCTCGTTAGTCTTTATAAGCATTAACCTTAATATAAAACTGTTTAATGTCATCTACACATTCAACAAATTGTCACAATGTGCGCTTACTGCAATATTTAATTGCATGATAACAATGTGGCCGTGAGGCAGACGGGTATGTGCTAGGATGTGGGGGAAGGGTGCTGAAGCCACACTACTTAAAACACTCAAGTGGAAACCTCGTCAAACTCCTCCTCTAAATTCTTCTTCCTATTCACCATCTTCACCCCCATCCTCCTCCTGCAAAAGGCAGACACTCGTGTGAACGAAGCCTACCTAGCACGTTTTTAGTTAGACTTTTAGCAATGCATTATACTAGTCTGCTGGCCCAGCTAATATGCGTAGTGTGTAATGAGAAGTGTATGGGAAGTCTAGAGCAGAGAGGGAGGTATATTTGGTGTGTGTCCAGCAGAGGAGAAAGGTGTAGGGGACGTTTACAGTATAAGAGAGACGGGAGTACACAGAAGACGACCAGTCGTGCAGTGTAGGGTAAAAGCTCACAGGAGTGTGCTGAGTAGGAAGACGAGGCTGTGTGGGTTACCTATTTGTGGTTTCCTACACATGTTCGCATGAGTAGATCTGAGCTTGTGGGGAACAAATCCACAAGGGCCGTGACGAGGACTCGAACCTACGTCCGAGAGCATCCCAGACGCTGCCTTTATCTGGATTTCAGATTAAACAAAAAAAATCCCTTGTGGATTTGTTCATTTGATGCATCACGCTATTGTAATTTTTGTGTGTGTACTGAGCTTGCGGCGTTTCGTTATAATTAATTCTACTGATATAATTTGAAATTTATCAGTGGCTTTGGACTGCCCGCTTTCTTCTGGGATACCTTTAACTAACATGTTATTTACCAGGAACTAATTCATATGCAGACGATGAGTCACAATAACGTGGCTGAAGTATGGTATAATCTACTTGAGAATGGTCCAGGACGGACCGAAACGTCGTCGTCCCTTCACCTTCCAGTGTGAGTCTGGTCAACAGTAATTCATACTCTTTACTAATGTTTTTTTTTGTATGAAGTGAAGTTATTGCACAGTTACGCAGCAGAGAAGATACGAATTAAAAAAAAAAGATGGAACAACTGAACGGTTCATTAAAAATAACTCATGAATCATCTCCAGTTTGGGCGGCTGACGCAAATAGCCTCTCCACTGTGACTAGGCTCCACCAGAGAGAAGCCTAGCAACGGGGCCGCCTGTGTGAAGAACAGCTCTTGACACCGTGGCCATATATAGGTTTGACATTATCGAAAATATAAACGTTTGAGAATATATATATATATATGGAACCGTATCTTACAGATTATGATAACTTTATTATGACATGTGCTGCTAATGACAGCTACTGATTATGATAATTGTTGATTATGACAGCTGTTTAATAATATTACAGTTGTCGACTCTGATAACTGTATAAATGGGAACAACGAAAATAGACGACCAGTGAAATTGGCGATTCACTATCTGTTAAAGATAATCACTGTCGATTATAGCACCTATCGCCTGTTTCCAGACTATTATACCTAACAATCTTAGGTATAATAGGGACCTATTATACCTAAGATTGTTAGGTATAATAGTCTGGAAACAGGCGATAGGTGCTATAATCGACAGTGATTATCTTTAACAGATAGGAATCGCCAATTTCACTGGTCGTCTATTTTCGTTGTTCCCATTTATACAGTTATCAGAGTCGACAACTGTAATATTATTAAACAGCTGTCATAATCAACAATTATCATAATCGTAGCTGTCATTAGCAGCACATGTCTAATAAAGTTATCATAATCTGTAAGATACGGTTCCATATATATATATATTCTCAAACGTTTATATTTTCGATAATGTCAAACCTATATATGGCCACGGTGTCAAGAGCTGTTCTTCACACAGGCGGCCCCGTTGCTAGGCTTCTCTCTGGTGGGAGCCTAGTCACAGTGGAGAGGCTATTTGCGTCAGCCCGCCCAAACTGGAGATGATTCATGAGTTATTTTTAATGAACCGTTCATTGTTCCATCTTTTTTTTTAATTCGTATCTTCTCTGCTGCGTAACTGTGCAATAACTTCACTTCATACAAAAAAAAACATTAGTAAAGAGTATGAATTACTGTTGACCAGACCTCACACTGGAAGGTGAAGGGAGACGCGTTTCGGTCCGTCCTGGACCATTCTCAAGTAGATTATACCATACTTAGACCACGTTATTGTGACTCATCGTCTGCATATGAATTAGTTCCTGGTAAATAACATGTTAGTTAAAGGTACCCAGAAGAAACGGGCAGTCCAAAGCCACTGATAAATTTCAAATTATATCAGTAGAATTAATTATAACGAAACGCCGCAAGCTCAGTACACACACAAAAATTACAATAGCGTGATGCATCAAATGAACAAATCCACAAGGGATTTTTTTTTTGTAATCTGAAATCCAGATAAAGGCACGTCTGGGATGCTCTCGGACGTAGGTTCGAGTCCTCGTCACGGCCCTTGTGGATTTGTTCCCCACAAGCTCAGATCTACTCATGCGAACATGTGTAGGAAACCACAAATAGGTAACCCACACAGCCTCGTCTTCCTACTCAGCACACTCCTGTGAGCTTTTACCCTACACTGCACGACTGGTCGTCTTCTGTGTACTCCCGTCTCTCTTATACTGTAAACGTCCCTACACCTTTCTCCTCTGCTGGACACACACCAAATATACCTCCCTCCTGCTCTAGACTTCCCATACACTTCTCATTACACACTACGCATATTAGCTGGGCCAGCAGACTAGTATAATGCATTGCTAAAGTCTAACTAAAAACGTGCTAGGTAGGCTTCGTTCACACGAGTGTCTGCCTTTTGCAGGAAGGAGGATGGGGGTGAAGATGGTGAATAGGAAGAAGAATTTAGAGGAGGAGTTTGACGAGGTTTCCACTTGAGTGTTTTAAGTAGTGTGGCTTCAGCACCCTTCCCCCCACATCCCTAGCACATACCCGTCTGCCTCACGGCCACATTGTTATCATGCAATTAAATATTGCAGTAAGCGCACATTGTGACAATTTGTTGAATGTGTAGAGGACATTAAACAGTTTATATAAGGTTAATGCTTATAAAGACTAACGAGAGGACTCTACAAAAAAAGGAAAGAACTATAGGCCTAAATGAGCTCATCGTCTTTCAACACTCCATACACGGTGTGTGCTGTGTACTCACCTAGTTGTACTCACCTATTGTGCTTGCGGGGGTTGAGCTCTGCTCTTTGGTCCGCCCTCTCAACCGTCAATCAACAGGTGTACAGTTTCCTGAGCCTAATGGGCTCTATCATATCTACACTTGAAAACTGTGTATGGAGTCAGCCTCCACCACATCGCTTCCTAATGCATTCCATTTGTAACCAACCACTCTCGACACTAAAAAGTTCTTTTCTAATATCTCTGTGTGGCTCATTTGGGCACTCAGTTTCCACCTGTGTCCCCATAGTGCGTGTGTCCCCTTGTGTTAAACAGCCTGTCTTTATCAACCCTGTCGACTTCCCCGAGAATCTTGAATGTGGTGATCATGTCCCCCCCTAACTCTTCTGTCTTCCAACGAAGTGAGGGTTTAATTCCTGCAGTCGCTCCTCGTAGCTCATACCTCTCAGCTCGGGTACTAGTCTGGTGGCAAACCAAGTGTGTGCCGTGTGTTCCAGTTTAGTCTTATGCTTGACTAGATATGGACTCCAGCTGGAAGCCGCATGTGTGTGTGTGTGTGTGTGTGTGTGTGTGTGTGGGTTGTGTGTGTGTGTTGTGTGTGGGTGTTGTGTGTGTGTGTGTCTTTCCTACTGACAAGGGAAGATGGAAGACTAAGTGTGTGGATCTGAATCTTCTCCGTGCGAGAGCTCGCTGGCACGCACCCATCTTCTCCAACGCGTTGAAGAGAAGATTGTCCTTTCATTGTCCTTGAAGACAATGCGGCCGCTAAGGACCAATACAGGCATGGGAAGCAGTTGTCTGTTCTCAAAGGGGAGTCCTGTGGCAGCACAAATATAGCCTGACTAACAACAACCACCACAAAACACCACAACGACTTAACGCCACAATAACTACATCTGAACAAAAAAATGTACAGCTGCAATAACTCCTGAACCCACAACCACAACAAAATAGCCCCCAAAACCCAGTACTACAACATACCAATAAGTCAACATAACCTGCAATAAC
Organism: Procambarus virginalis; assembly: GCA_020271785.1. Taxonomy (NCBI): domain Eukaryota; kingdom Metazoa; phylum Arthropoda; class Malacostraca; order Decapoda; family Cambaridae; genus Procambarus; species Procambarus virginalis. Next base: position 16,642,440 of record WNGS01163519.1, read on the forward strand.
TCCACCTGACTACTGTCACATCAGTAACTCTGGATCAAATGCTGCCTTACACGCTATAGAAACTCCGGAGAGGATACGTCGTGGTGTGTTCAAGCGTTTTGGTTGTACAGCATTTCCCTTCACTAGTGACATTCTATAGTAGTGGTGGTGGTGGTTGTAGCTGAGTGAGTGATGATGGCTGGTGGTTGTGTAGTGGGGGTTGTAGTGGTTGAATGGCAGTGGCGTTGTTAGTGATGGTTGTGTAGCGTGGTTGTTAGCGTGGTAGTGGTTGAATGGCAGTGGTGTTGTTAGTGGTACTTGGTGGTAGGAAATAGTGTGTGGTTGTGGTAGTTAGTGGTAGTGACTGAGGTCGAGGTAAATGTAGTGACATGAAGTGGTTGTGGTTGAACTAGTGGCGGTAGTTGCGGTAGAACTAATTATGGTGGTGGTGACAGAACTAGTAGTGGTGATGGTAGTTGTAATGGTTGTGGCAGTAGCAGTGGTGGTAATAGTGGTGGTGAGTGAGGGCCACCACATTCTGACGTCTAAATAGCGACAGTTAAAAAATTCGAGTAATCT
>WNGS01163519.1:16647652-16669002 GCA_020271785.1 Procambarus virginalis
ACGTCTTATGCCCACTTGGAGAGTGTCAGGCAACTGTCCAATCTCAATTGAGATTGCCAATCTAAATATACAGACAATTGCATTTCTTTAAGGGCGTCTAACAATGCACAAACAACAATAATCTATCGCACATCACATCTTGTTTTACACACAACCAGACCATCATCAGAGAGAGCCTCACCATCAGCACTGCACTAATCGACAGACACAACAGTAGAGGATTTGACATAGCGGAGCACTACATGCTAAACACTCTTATCTGATAATCAACAGCTAACTAAGATTTCAACTTAAATTCAACAGAGCAGAAGAAGTTGTTAAACACACATGGCAATCTTACTAAAGCGACCACACGAGTCATAATAAATACTCTCCCTACCTCCCCCAAGTAAAACAGAAACAAGCAACACTTAGTGGGCCAGCCAGAGGCTTAGGTCCGCGCAGAAATATTCCTGCAAAAAAAAAAACAGCTAACACTTGGTAACACTTGAGCATTCTCTGGACCAGTGAGTCACAACCTATTTTGTTTGGAGAAACCTTTGCGATCTTTCGTAATATCTCGGAGATGACTTATTTTTTTGGATAAAATATTGCAAGAGTATTTGTCTAAAACTCTCACTAAAATAACAACCATCACGCAAATCTCTTGACCAAGCAAGCTTCGAAAACGCTCCATTGTTTTGGTAAGAGGCTACCTTGACCTTAAAGTTAATAATTAATAATAATAATAATAATAATTTAATAATAATAATAATTTACTCGATCAGAAAAGTTGGCAAGTTGTCTCTTTTTAATTGTTTGTGTGTACATACTCTTGGAAATTCTCAAGGAACCCCAGACACATCTTGTGGAACTTGACACGAGACTGGAGAGTTAATCAGAGCAGTTAGCTAGATAAGAAATGGAGTGTGTGTGCAAAGTTGGAGAAAAGGAGGGTTGTTGATGGGGAGGAATGGGAGATAGGGAGAAGACGAACAAGGTGAAGGAAAGGGCTCAAGATAGGGAGAAAAGATACAAGATGAAGAGAATAAGGATTTTAACACGAGTGAATATGAATATTCTTAGTCCCCCCCCCCCCATCTTCCCGCTTCTCTAAGATAATGAACGGTCAAATGAAGGGAATGTGGATTAAAAAACATGGAAGGGTAGAACTGAGCCTCAGGAATGAACATGGGACGGGAGGAACTATGCAGGAGACGCTGGAACAGGGATTGCAAAGGTGTATATGTTACCCTGGAAGGTGGTGTGGGTGGAGGCTCCCAGGGTGGGTGGGAGAGAAGGGTATAGGTGTTGAGGGTATCCTCCAAGGTCACGCTGATGCCACGCCTACCATCGTACCCACTTTGGGCACGATGGTAAAGGGCACAAAAGAGGTGTATAGTGCATCGTTCGAGCCACAGGTTGCTTCCCGCCCGCGAGATGGACATGTGCACAATTTCTCATAGAAAACGCACCTCGCGGCGTACGGGATCCCGAGAAACTGAATTCAAAGAAAGGCCTAACCCTATCCTAGAGGCCTGTCAGCGTAGACCTAGGAGATGTTATGTTAAGCGTAGGATATTTTATATTTACTGGTAGGTAAAGAAATGAATCGGATGAAAGGAAACACGTCGAAAAACGCCTTTAACGTGTCTTGTTGTGGGAAGCCTATCCGCTGTGAGCTAAACGCGTTCAACATCAGAATAAATTTTTGGTTTAAACGTTTTAGTCGCGTCCAGGATAGGTTTGGGTTAGGACCAGGATAGGTTTGGATTAGGACCAGGATAGGTTTAGTTACGATCTGTACCCTACAATTCTCTCAGTGTTGCCACTTCTCTGGTTTGAACTTTTTTACACAACCACTTTACGAAACCTGTACATCTTCCCCTAAGCATGGCAAGGTTCTTATTGTTATAAACAACCTCGTAATTCTTGGAAGCTATCGTAAACAACTTGCCTAATAAATGCATACACAGCTGCCATCAATAAGGAAAGATGCACAAGTTTCGTAGGTATGAGAGTCTGGCGTGAATACTACCCTATACGCCCTGTGGCCACTATACGCACTGCGTTAACTTTTACAGTGTTTTGGTATAATTAGTTTACATTAGTTCTCCCTCATATTGTCTCCCATTTTCTTGGTTGTATAATATATATTGTTTATAAATATCTATTTCGCCGCTCTAATGGTGTGTGGGGGGGGGGGGGCGGCACCACCGTGTGAGGGGGGAGCGGCACCACCGTGTGAGGGGGGAGCGGCACCACCGTGTGAGGGGGGGGCGGCACCACCGTGTGAGGGGGGAGCGGCACCACCGTGTGAGGGGGAGCGGCACCACCGTGTGAGGGGGAGCGGCACCACCGTGTGAGGGGGGAGCGGCACCACCGTGTGAGGGGGGGGCGGCACCACCGTGTGAGGGGGGAGCGGCACCACCGTGTGAGGGGGGGGCGGCACCACCGTGTGAGGGGGAGCGGCACCACCGTGTGAGGGGAGAGAGAGGGAGGAAGGGGGGGGGTTGGAGGGAGAAACCACCACCGCTGTTATACTAATAACCAGAGGATGAAAGTTGTCACCAGAGGAACAACTGGGCGCCGCGCGGCTACCAGTCATGGCGAACCTGTCACCCCACAACTAATGACTAGTGTGTGTGTGTGTATAGTGGCGGGAACCTCCCTCCCTACCCCCAACCCCTCCTGACATCACCTCACCAACCTGCATTTTAAAAAAACCGGCTCTTATTGTGCCGGATAGGAATCATGCAAATCTTGGTAGTTCCTTTTAACAACAACGACAAAAATGTCTTTGCCGGTTCGTTGCTGAGTCCGTGTCGTGTGTTTATTATCATGTATTTATGTCGGTGGAAGTAATGAGTGGCTATGAGGTTTATTTTGATGGTGTAGGGAGATGTGAGGGAGGTAGGTATAGTGCGGCGGGAGGTGAAGCCAGAGCCAGCGGAAGGATGGGGACGCGCTGCTAGACCTTGACTACAGCCTCACTGCAGCGGCAAAAAATAGTGGCGGGCCGATAGGTTTAGCAGTGTCGGCCGCACTCTCCTGCTGCTGCTGCCTGACTCTCGCCCCCAGGCCTTTGCTCGTAATGTTGGCTCTCCTCCCACTGCTTGCTTACTCGAGATCAGCTTACTTCTTTCCCTACTGCTGAGCCTACTGTTTGCTGTTCCTGCTCACTGACTTCGGCTGAGCCTACTGTTTGCTGTTCCTGCTCACTGACTTCGGCTGAGCCTACTGTTTGCTGTTCCTGCTCACTGACTTCGGCTGAGCCTACTGTTTGCTGTTCCTGCTCACTGACTTCGGCTGAGCCTACTGTTTGCTGTTCCTGCTCACTGACTTCGGCTGAGCCTACTGTTTGCTGTTCCTGCTCACTGACTTCGGCTGAGCCTACTGTTTGCTGTTCCTACTCACCGACTTCGGCTGAGCCCACTGTTTGCTGTTCCTGCTCACCGACTTCGGCTGAGCCTACTGTTTGCTGTTCCTGCTCACTGACTTCGGCTGAGCCTACTGTTTGCTGTTCCTACTCACCGACTTCGGCTGAGCCCGCTGTTTGCTGTTCCTGCTCACCGACTTCGGCTGAGCCCACTGTTTGCTGTTCCTGCTCACTGACTTCGGCTGAGCCTTCTTCCTTACCCATTGCTTTGCCTGGTCACTGAGCCCACTACTTGATGCTTTTGCTCATTGAACCATCGCCCTGCTGATCCCTGTCATTGACTTAGGGCTGATTTTCCTGTTGTCTACATAACCGGATAGTACCTAAACGGGATTCTGTGAGTTCTTTTACTCCCCAAGCCCGGCCCGAGGCCATGCTCGACTTGAGAACTTGGTCCAACAGGCTGTTGCTTGGAGCGGCCCGCAGGCCCACATATCCACTACAGCTCGGTTGGTCCGGCACTCCTTGCAGAAAACTGTCCAGTTTTTTCCTTGAAGACATCTACTTTTGTTCAGGCAATATTTATTTTACCTGCCGAGAGGATATTGAACAACCTTGGACCTCTGATGTTCATTTAGTGTTATTCTCTGAGTGAGCAAATTGGCACCCACCTGTTCTTCACTGGCTCTAATCTGCATTTCCTTCCATATCGTTCACTCCAGTATGTTGTTATTTTAGTGTGCTAATTTAGCACCTGGCCCTCCAATATTTGTCATGTAAATATTATTTGATACCTCTCTCGTTTCATGTCCTCGTGTCCCATTCTTGTGTATTTAAAATATTGGTTGTTGACATGAAATTGTAGATGGCGTAGCCTAAAACATTTGTTTGAGTACTGGAAGTTAGAAGGGGGGAGGAATGGGGGGGGAACTGTAGTGTGTAGCCTAGTACTGTGTCTAGAGATCCTGGATGGGGGGGGGGGGTGGAGCAAGGAAGGTAGGCCTACTTTAGAGGATGTAACATAGTACTGAGGGTACTATTGGTGTTAGCATGGTGCGCGACGGTGCTGTACGAGAGGGGGTTACCTAGTACATGGGTGCTAGGAAGAGCATTTTTACGATGGTTCTGTAATGGCAGCCTCGTACGGTACAGAGGGAAAACCTTATACGGTTCAAGGAGTGTGGAGCCTAACACAGCATAAGGTACATGTAGCCTTGTACGGTACATAGTGTGTAGCCTTGTACATTACAAGAAGAGTGTAAGCCAAGTTCGGTACACAGAGGGTAGCCTAGTACGGTACATATAGGGGGTAGCCAAGTACGGTACACAGAAGGGTAGCCAAGTACGGTACACAGAGGGTAGCCAAGTACGGTACACAGAGGGTAGCCAAGTACGGTACACAGAGTAGCCAAGTACGGTACACAGAAGGGTAGCCAAGTACGGTACACAGAGGGTAGCCTAGTAAGGTGGTAGGAGGTAGCTAGCAAGTGTACATTGTATGGTACCGAAGGGCATGTAGCGTCGTACGGACCACGGCGAAGGTGCTATAGGCGGAGGACGGTGCGACACGGTACAGCAGGCGACGGGGGGGGGGAACGGCGACTGTAGGCCTAACCGGGCGGAGGGCGCTGGGGGTCCCGGGCACCAAAGGGTTAAAATAGCCGAGTGTCGGTGGGTCTTGAGGTGCTGGTGTGGGCTCGCCGGCGGCCCCCACAGGCCCTCAGACACCCCCTTCACACGCCTGCCTCCTTTACCTTCGTCGCAAACACTCCTCTACACCTATATATATAAATATATGGCAAATTATGCGTTGACGCCCCCGTCAACGTAGCAGCCATGCGTGTCAGGAGCAATTCGGCTCTCTAATTGGCTGATCTTTCCGTTGCATCATCAGTTGAAGGTAGGTGACGTCACCGAGGGAAGCGACCAATCGGCGCGCGCGCGCTGCCCCGGCTCGCCATTCATTGGTCGCTCTCCACAACGTTGGTTGTGCAAAGAGCTCGATGACGTTTGCTGCGGGATTAACCAATGAGCGGGCCGGAGCCGCGGGCCCCGCCTACCATTGGCCTATGGCTGTGACGTTGACGATGACGGCCTGGCAATGAAGGGTTGGAGTAGGCCCACCGCCGCCAAAAGGGTTAATGTTAAAAGTGTCTGGCGTGGTAACAAGTGGAAACTGTGTACTGGTGCGGAGTGATACGCGAGTGTGTGTGTGTGTGCGCGGCCAAGTGCGATTACGATTGGACGACGCTAATAACGCATTACAAGCTGCAACCTCTGCATATATATATATATATAAATATTTATATATATTTATATATATATACACGTCCTTGTGCAACGATATTGCAGCAGCTGCCGGAGGGCCGCCTTGGATTTAAATGTATATAGGTGGGTGTTGCAGGGGGCGGTGAAGTGAGTGCGAGTGTGAGTGAGTGAGTGAGTGAGTGAGTGCGTGAGTGAGTGCGTGCGTGGCGGGGGAGTGCGCCGTGTGGGCCTCTCGGAGCCGGCCGGCCCACGCTCCTAGGCTCAGTCCACGCTGTAAGCCTAGCCGGCCAACCGCAACCGCCCCTCCGGTTGTGCAACCTTCTTTCTGTGATTTTTGCGGCGGTCGTAGAGTGCGGTGTCCTAATGCAACTGAGTGTAGAGCACCGCCTGCAGGAGGAGACGACGACGGCGTCGTCTTGAGGTCGCCTGGTGGTATGACAAGGTAACCCCGCCGGCCTCCTGCAGGGAGAGAGAGAGAGGGCGGCGGCCTGCTGCTGCTGCTCTGCTGCTGCCGCTGCTGCTGCTGCTGCTGCTGCTGCTACAGGCCGCCCATGAGTTGCCTGTGCTGTTGATACCACGCCCAATGCGGATGTCAGTTGGCACTGAGTGCCCGGCCACGGTACTGCTGCCTGTCAGCAGCCTGCTGCACTAATAAACTGGAGACTGCTGACCTGCCTTCCGTATAAGTGCAGTGCTGACCTGGCTGCAGGAGGAGTGCAGTGCTGACCTGGCTGCAGGAGGAGTGCAGTGCTGACCTGCCTGCAGTCGGAGTGCAGTGCTGACCTGCCTGCAGTCGGAGTGCAGTGCTGACCTGCCTGCAATCGGAGTGCAGTGCTGACCTGCCTGCAGTGCTGACCTGCCTGCAGTGCTGACCTGCCTGCAGTGCTGACCTGCCTGCAGTGCTGACCTGCCTGCAGTGCTGACCTGAGTGCAGTGCTGACCTGAGTGCAGTGCTGACCTGCCTGCAGAAGGAGCGAGCTTGCTGACCTGCCTGCAGAAGGAGCGAGCTTGCTGACCTGCCTGCAGAAGGAGCGAGCTTGCTGACCTGCCTGCAGAAGGAGCGAGCTTGCTGACCTGCCTGCAGAAGGAGCGATCCTGCTGTCCTGCCTGCAGTAGGAGCGATCCTGCTGACCTGCCTGCAGAAGGAGCGAGCTTGATGACCTGCCTGCAGAAGGAGCGATCCTGCTGACCTGCCTGCAGAAGGAGCGAGCTTGCTGACCTGCCTGCAGAAGGAGCGAGCTTGCTGACCTGCCTGCAGAAGGAGCGAGCTTGCTGACCTGCCTGCAGAAGGAGCGGGCTTGCTGACCTGCCTGCAGAAGGAGCGATCCTGCTGACCTGCCTGCAGTAGGAGAGATCCTGCTGACCTGCCTGCAGAAGGAGCGATCCTGCTGACCTGCCTGCAGAAGGAGCGATCCTGCTGACCTGCCTGCAGGAGGAGCGATCCTGCTGACCTGCCTGCAGAAGGAGCGAGCTTGCTGACCTGCCTGCAGAAGGAGCGATCCTGCTGACCTGCCTGCAGTAGGAGAGATCCTGCTGACCTGCCTGCAGAAGGAGCGATCCTGCTGACCTGCCTGCAGAAGGAGCGATCCTGCTGACCTGCCTGCAGAAGGAGCGATCCTGCTGACCTGCCTGCAGAAGGAGCGAGCTTGCTGACCTGCCTGCAGAAGGAGCGAGCTTGCTGACCTGCCTGCAGAAGGAGCGAGCTTGCTGACCTGCCTGCAGAAGGAGCGAGCTTGCTGACCTGCCTGCAGAAGGAGCGAGCTTGCTGACCTGCCTGCAGAAGGAGCGAGCTTGCTGACCTGCCTGCAGAAGGAGCGAGCTTGCTGACCTGCCTGCAGAAGGAGCGAGCTTGCTGACCTGCCTGCAGAAGGAGCGAGCTTGCTGACCTACCTGCAGAAGGAGCGAGCTTGCTGACCTGCCTGCAGAAGGAGCGAGCTTGCTGACCTGCCTGCAGAAGGAGCGAGCTTGCTGACCTGCCTGCAGAAGGAGCGAGCTTGCTGACCTGCCTGCAGAAGGAGCGAGCTTGCTGACCTGCCTGCAGAAGGAGCGAGCTTGCTGACCTGCCTGCAGAAGGAGCGAGCTTGCTGACCTGCCTGCAGAAGGAGCGAGCTTGCTGACCTGCCTGCAGAAGGAGCGAGCTTGCTGACCTGCCTGCAGAAGGAGCGAACCTGCTGACCTGCCTGCAGAAGGAGCGAACCTGCTGACCTGCCTGCAGAAGGAGCGAGCTTGCTGACCTGCCTGCAGAAGGAGCGAACCTGCTGACCTGCCTGCAGAAGGAGCGAGCTTGCTGACCTACCTGCAGAAGGAGCGAACCTGCTGACCTGCCTGCAGAAGGAGCGAGCTTGCCGACCTGCCTGCAGAAGGAGCGAGCTTGCCGACCTGCCTGCAGAAGGAGCGAGCTTGCTGACCTGCCTGCAGAAGGAGCGAGCTTGCTGACCTGCCTGCAGAAGGAGCGAGCTTGCTGACCTGCCTGCAGAAGGAGCGAACCTGCTGACCTGCCTGCAGAAGGAGCGAGCTTGCTGACCTGCCTGCAGAAGGAGCGATCCTGCTGACCTGCCTGCAGTAGGAGGGATTCTGCTGGCCTGCTTGCAGGTCAAAGTATCGCTACCAGGTCTGCCCCCCAGCTAGGAGTTCTGGTGACGTGAGTTAGATTGCGAGACCAGTGTGTATGCAGCGACATACAACCTTTGTTTTTCTCATTCCTTCCACCACGGACATGCCAGTGTAATATGTCTCACTAGTGACAAGCGTATAAGGCTTTAAAGGCAGCTTCGCACAGATCATTCAGTAAATAAAACAAACTAGTATCAAACAGGTTCGTGTGCGTATATGGAGTCATTGCTCATTGTGTCTCATCGTATCATACTTTACGTGTGGCAAGAATCGTGAAAAAGTTTCGTGCGGTAGATTTGGGTAAGAGCAAGGGAGCTGCAGTCTTGCATTTGTTACACCTCCATAATTATTCAGCTGGATATGCTTCGCCTATATTTTCAGCAAGTATTAACTCTGTGTGTGTGTTTGTGTGTTAACTATTTAATACAGAATAATAATAATAATAATAATAAAATTAAAGAGGGTAGTAGGAGAAGCAAATACTCGTACGAATTTAGAGATAAACTAAGATTTTCTCTTAAATGTTCTTTATATTTTCCTCCGAGGCCTATGGGCCTTTACAATTACTCGAGAGGGGGTAATACATTTATTAAACAAATATGTTGAATGTCCTTCAGCTAATAATTAATGTTGGATTTTATTTTTATATTTGCAAAAATTCATGATACTTATATTTGATACTTAATTATTATACATACATATATGTATATGAATATAGTATATATGTAAATATTTAAGGGTGCCACCCCCCTTCAATTGTGGGGATCCATAGCTTCGGAGAAGAAAATAACATTCAGAGAAAATTTGTCTCTTTTTGAGAGTGAAACGTCGTCGTCATTTCTTCACGTTCTTAGATGTGGTTTGATCGTTTGGTTCAGACATCTTAAGTGTTAGCGTCTACGACCTCTACTTGAAAGTGTAAACTTTATTTATTGTACATAATTACAAACTGCAGTAATACATATACTGTACGTACATTATATAATATATACAGTATGTATATATATATATATAATATATATATATATATATATATATACTAACGATTTTCATGTGTATAACTCTTAAGAGTAATATATAAGTAAATATGTAGTCGCAGTCATATACATAATGTGCAGTAATACATATATGTACATGACATTTATATACATAATCACACACAATTATATATATATATATATATATATATATATATATATATATATATATATATATATATATAATATATTATATAAATAAATAATATGAAATGAAATGACTAACTATATCGCTAACTAATGAAAATCGTTAGTGTAACTAAGAGTAATATATAGGTAAATATGTAATGGCAATCACTGTAGGTCTAAGTTAAAGTTTTTTTTAGCTCTCACTGGGAAAAAGTGATTATGGGGTAATGGTACACACGACTCTAGCAACATGTACTTACATTCTGGAATACATATAGTGATTAGATTGCAATTTGTTATGCAAGTATCATTATTTTAATATACAGAATTTAAGTTAAGCTCCGTGAATCAGTCAAGTTACGTAAACTAGTATAATAACTAGTAATAGTGTAGTGCTTTATACAAATATAAGCTAATGCAATGACTTTAAGGAATATATTTTGTTTGATTAATACAGTATACTAACCTGTACTAATACACTACTACTATACCAATAATTGTCGATGATTCTAAAGGGAACAAAAGTTTACGAAGTGAACATATATTGTGCAAAATATCAACGGACTCACAAGGGCTCGGGTACAAGTTAACTGAGTGTTGAAGTTTGTGTGTGTGTGTGTGTGTGTTTGTGTTTGTGTGTGTGTACTGAGATCTGAAGCTCAATTGCCGCACGTACTGCTAGGTGAATGCAAACACACATACACACTACGCTAAGTCTACGTAGCGGATTTGCGAGATTCTTGCATATATTACACACTCCCGAACATGGAGCTGCAGCTCGTCTCTCGGATTCCGCTTTCAGTGTCCACCGGCGGCTTGACAATGATAGGAAGATTTGCAAGACACGTGTAGGGGGCCAAGCGCACTTCAATATGTCTTAGACGAAATGAGCAACGCACCTACCCCCACCCTTCTGGACCACTTAGGCGTGACCAATCACAAGGGGGTAATGTATGCACCATTTGGTATATTACTTTCAAGTTGAGACTATCCAATGATCCAAATGATATTGCAGATTGCACACCACGCGCGCGCACACACATACTAACTAATATATATATATATATAATGTGTGTGTTAAAATATAACACATTATATATATATATATATATATATATATGTATATATAATATATATATATATATATATATATATATATATATATATATATATATATATATATATATATATATATATATATATATATATATGTACCTAGTAGCCAGAACGCACTTCTCAGCCTACTATGCAAGGCCCGATTTGCCTAATAAGCCAAGTTTTCATGAATTAATTGTTTTTCGACTACCTAACCTAACTTTTTCGGCTACCTAACCTAACCTAACTTTTTCGGCTACCTAACCTAACCTATAAAGATAGGTTAGGTTAGGTTAGGTAGGGTTGGTTAGGTTCGGTCATATATCTACGTTAATTTTAACTCCAATAAAAAAAACTGACCTCATACATAATGAAATGGGTAGGTTTATCATTTCATAAGAAAAAAATTAGAGAAAATATATTAATTCAGGAAAACTTGGCTTATTAGGCAAATCGGGCCTTGCATAATAGGCTGAGAAGTGTGTTCTGGCTACTAGGTACGACATATATATATATATATATATATATATATATATATATATATATATATATATATATATATATAATATATATATATATATATATATATATATATATATATATATATATATATATATATATAATAAGTTATAAAAACTTAGGGTTGTTGAATTTTTTTCTCTGGCCTTTTCAAAATCAATTGTACAAAACGTGATTTTTTTTTTTTTTGGGTTCGAATCAAAATTTTGTACTAGTACTTAAAATGAAAAGTCTACAGTAACAACCAATACTATTACTTTTTTTAAAGTCAAATCTTGTTGCGTGTTTCCTGTGTTTAATATAACGCCTCGACTTTCACATTCATATTCTACAGTTTTCACATTCTTCTATGTTTCATTTTTGGTTTTCATGTTTGTCAATATTATCGTTTCCTTGCTTCGTCCTTCGGCAATGTTTAGTTTTGTATCATCACTTGTATTAATTGTGTAATTAGCGGTGTAATTAATTATAGGAAGAAAGCTCGCGGTGTTCCGTTTCCCAGTGTTCTTTGTCTAGGTCATCTTGAAAGGCATACTTAATGTACGTGTATGTGTGTGTAATTATCTGAGTGTAATTACATAATTGTAGGTACTGCGTGAGAGCAACGCTTTTAGTGTCCCGTCTTCCCAGTACTCTTTGTCGTATAACGCTTTGAAATTACTGACGATTTTGGCCTCTACCACCTTCTCTTTTAGTTTGTTCCGTCTATCACTCTCTTTGCAAACAAAAAGCTGTTTAATATTTTGTTCGGCACCTTAGTTTCATTACCTTGATATGTCTCTAGTTCGTGCTTGTGCATGCATGCGCTCTCTCGTTCGTACGTGTGAGTGCGTGCGCGCTCTCGTTCGTACGTGTACATGCCCTCGTTCCCATGTATGCGTGCAAGCTTCCACCGTGTGTGCGTGCAAGTGTTCGTACATGCGCGTGTGTCGTACGTGTGCGAGTGCTCGCACGTACGTGTGCGTGTGCTCGTTCGTACGTGTGCGTGCGTGTGTGTGGATCGAGAAGTGTCAGAGACTGTTGTGTGGCCCCACAGGTTGGAGCAAAAACAGCCAGGGGAAGTGAACCTATTGTGGGCAAAACGTGTCTGAGATCGGCATTAGCATTTCTCCATTGTCGGTCGCCACAACATGCGAACTACCTACAATATCTCACTCTGGAAAAAACTATATATATATATGTATAAATTGACAACAATTTTGAATGTGTGTTTATAGATATAAATAAAGGCCTCGCGTGCTCCTCTGAAACCCTTTAACACTATACTCAGCGCTGAAGCTAGGCTAGGCGAGTGAATTTAGGCTAGTTGAATTTTCACTCCTATAAAACACACACACCAGATTAATTGTTATAAAAGGCGGGGCCCACGAGCTGACGATCATTCCCCACGTGTGAATGTTGAACACTGTGCTGTAACAATTGTGGCAGCACAGTAGAGTACAAATATCATAGTTCACCAACTCATCCTTGTAGGTTATCAAGTACAAAAATTGTAATTTTAATAATTAAAATTACACCTGTAAATATTGACGGAATTTACTTTAAAGTGCTTGAAATATTCCAACGAAAACCTGCCTTTTACTTTTAAGTATATTTAGGTTAACTAAAATTTCAAGTTTTGGGTAGAATTTAACTATATCTAAACCTAACCAAGCATATATAGTCATGTACAAAAGTGCATTCTGCCTTGCCTAATAACTTTCAGTGCCTTAATTGCTGTGCATCATCGCTTGCTAATGAATGTCCTTGAGTAATGTCGGAATAAAAGTCTTCATTGAGGATAATGCTTTTGTATTTATGGACATTTTTATGCTGAGAAATTTGGAATTTCGGTGATTAATCCATCGTCACCCCTGTGAAGTATTGTACAATAATGTGTTCTTGTCTATATTTTACTTAACGGTAAAGAGTATTGATCTCTTGATGCCTTGTGCCTGTTCCGCAATGTTTAATGATATTTCTACCAAAAATTACATGTGAAAGTGAGAAGCAGAAATCAATTCCCAATTTGTATGCAGAGATCATAGATTAAAAGGAGAACTTAACAAGTTAAATGTTAAAAAAAAATCCATGGTATATGTAGTTATCTATGCTTATTATACTCCCCCACATGAAGGTGAAACTGATACATGAAGGTGAAACTGAATATTGGAATATTCTTATCCGATTTCCAGCTTGATTTATGGCATTGAAAATGCTGAAGATCAAGCCGAAAATAAGCATGATAGAATTGTACCAAAAAAAGCTCTTATGCATATATATATATATATATATATATATATATATATATATATATATATATTATATATATATATATTATATATATATATATATATATAATAAAATGTGTGTGTGTGCGGAAAAAACTTTTTGGAAAATTAGAGAATGCTGAACGCGTTTCGGCTCAAGGCAATAATGCGTTCAACATTCTCTGATTCTTTAAATGTGGTTTTTCATAAATAAATTTTATTTATATATTTTTATGTATATATATTTATTTTTTACATAAATGTGTAACATATATATATTTATATTTATATATATATATTAATTTATATATATTATGTATTATTATACTGTGTATATATATATATATAATATATATATATATATATATATAATATATATATATAAATATATATATATATATATATATATATAATATATATATATATATAATATATATATATATAAATATTATATATCTATAATATATATATAAATAATATATAAATATATATATATATATATAAATATATAATATATATATATATATATCTATTATATATATATATATAAACAAAGGCTTACATTTGCAATCTCACGACAAATATTTTCAATATTTTTGTAAATATTACGCGGCATATACATATACGACAGAAAACTCATTTTCCCGAGATATATAAAATTATTATATTTATCTAAAATGTTAACCTTCATATTGATATATGTGTAACTTCATATGAATAATCTTTACACCGTATGCAAAGTAAAAAAAATAAACATTTATTGTGTAACATAAATGCCGTCACAAAATTTATATACCTAATATAGCTTAAATTTACAGAGGCAGCGTTTACCCTAATTATTTAATTTTATATATAAAACAAATATAGTTGCGGTAATAATTGTATTATGTGCAGCCAGTATTCACGAAGTTGTAGCAACAATTAACATATCTATGAACTCTTGGCCAAAACTTCACATCCTATCATGTTTTTTCCATAGTTGCAATGTCTCTCTTAACATAATACAGCACCGCTTTTTACACACCACACACACACACACACACACACACCACACACACACACACAGAGGTTCAGGTGACTCCTGCTTCTGTCAATTAAGACAACTTCAAGACAAAATGAAGCATTTTAGTCTGTGAAAGCTGATATGCTATCAAACATTTCATCACTCGTATTACCGTGAATAACGAGCAATTTATGAATTTTTTTTTGGCAGCAACATTTTAACGATCAACTTTGATCGTTGATTTGTTTTGCGTGTTTCATGCAATTACATCATGAAGATGTAATTCAAACATCTCGTAAATTGATGTCGAAATGAGGCAAATTATATATATATATATATATATATATATATATTATATATATATATTATATATATATATATATAGATTCCAACAAATATTATATTAATTTCACCATGGGTGATAAGGTTGGTAACTGTACAGGTAACTAACTGTACAACGCCTGAAGACATTGAAGGCGAGAGCTACATTTTAATTTAAGACGAACATGACATAGAAAGTAAGTGCCATCTGAGATTAACGTAATTTTCCCTCTCACCGTAACATATATTGCAACCCATATATAAACAATTTAGTGCAAAAATATCAAAAATTGAGGGGGGGGGCAAGAAATGTTATAATTTATTGCAACGACTATAAATAATGTATTGCGACAAATAATGTATGGCAACATGTAAATTTATTGCAACAAGCACATTTTATTGCAACACATATAACAATTTATTACAACAAATATAAAGATATAATACAAATAGCATAAACAATTAAAATANGGAGATGGGACGAGGACTTTCTTTGAGGGACAGAGGGGGGGGGGGAGGAGGGAACTCTGCCAATTAGTGACTCTACATAACTTGATTATATACCTACGACACTTTCTATATCGTGCTTCAAAGGTATTTGTATAAATATAAATTATGAAGACTCAACGTTTCAGCGAATCAGACAATGTGGTGAGACTTCTCCAGGATTTGAGAGGAAGGCAGACGATGCTATTTGCGAGTTTGAGGAGGAGGGGGGGGGATGGGGGGGGAGGGAGTGGGAGATTGACGGATGTCAGTGTTTGACGAAGTCAAGCAAAAGAACGTGACGTGTGCACCTTGTTAGACAAGAACGGCAGAGACGGCGTTCGTCTTTTTCAAGGCATTTGTGTCGGGAGAAATCTTCATAAGTTGATTTGATCATCTTGAAGTAAATAGTGATCTGTATCTTGTGGTTAGTTATAAGACGACCATCAACTTGGTCATTTGAAGGACTCTCCTGACACCATGCAAAATTCCTTCAAGGAGACGAACGACGTCTTATGCCCACTTGGAGAGTGTCAGGCAACTGTCAATCTCAATTGAGATTGCCAATCTAAATATACAGACAATTGCATTTCTTTAAGGGCGTCTAACAATGCACAAACAACAATAATCTATCGCACATCACATCTTTGTTTGTACACACAACCAGACCATCATCAGAGATAGCCTCACCATCAGCACTGCACTAATCGACAGACACAACAGTAGAGGATTTGACATAGCGGAAACACTACATGCTAAACACTCTTATCTGATAATCAACAGCTAACTAAGATTTCAACTTAGATTCAACAGAGCAGAAGAAGTTGTTAAACACACATGGCAAAATCTTACTGAAGCGACCACACGAGTCATAAATATTCATACTCCCCCCAAGTAAAACAGAAACAAGCAACACTTAGTGGGCCAGCCAGAGGCTTAGGGTCCGCGCAGAAATATTCCTGCAAAAAAAAAAACAGCTAACACTTGGGTAACACTTGAGCATTCTCTGGACCAGTGAGTCACAACCTATTTTGTTTGGAGAAACCTTTGCGATCTTTCGTAATATCTCGGAGATGACTTATTTTTTTGGATAAAATGTTGCAAGAGTATTTGTCTAAAACTCTCACTAAAATAACAACCATCACGCAAATCTCTTGGCCAAGCAAGCTTCGAAAACGCTCCATTGTTTTGGTAAGAGGCTACCTTGAAACCTTAATAGTTAATAATAATAATAATAATAATAATAATAATAATAATTAATAATAATAATAATTTACTCGATCAGAAAAAGTTGGCAAGTTGTCTCTTTTTAATTGTTTGTGTGTACATACTCGTGGAAATTCTCAAGGAACCCCAGACACATCTTGTGGAACTTGACACGAGACTGGAGAGTTAATCAGAGCAGTTAGCTAGATAAGAAATAGAGTGTGTGCAAAGTTGGAGAAAAGGAGGGTTGTTGATGGGGAGGAATGGGAGATAGGGAGAAGACGAACAAGGTGAAGGAAAGGGCTCAAGATAGGGAGAAAAGATACAAGATGAAGAGAATAAGGATTTTAACACGAGTGAATATGAATATTCTCAGTCCCCCCCCCCCCCTCTTCCCGGCTTCTCTAAGATAATGAACGGTCAAATGAAGGGAATGTGGATTAAAAGAACATGGAAGGGTAGAACTGAGCTTCAGGAATGAACATGGGACGGGGGGAAACTATGCAGGAGACCCTGGAACAGGGATTGCAAAGGTGTATATGTTACCCTGGAAGGTGGTGTGGGTGGAGGCTCCCAGGATGGGTGGGAGAGAAGGGTATAGGTGTTGAGGGTATCCTCCAAGGTCACGCTGATGCCACGCCTACCATCGTACCCACTTTGGGCACGATGGTAAAGGGCACAAAAGAGGTGTATAGTGCATCGTTCGAGCCACAGGTTGCTTCCCGCCCGCGAGATGGACATGTGCACAATTTCTCATAGAAAACGCACCTCGCGGCGTACGGGATCCCGAGAAACTGAATTCAAAGAAAGGCCTAACCCTATCCTAGAGGCCTGTCAGCGTAGACCTAGGAGATGTTATGTTAAGCGTAGGATATTTTATATTTACTGGTAGGTAAAGAAATGAATCGGATGAAAGGAAACACGTCGAAAACGCCTTTAACGTGTCTTGTTGTGGGAAGCCTATCCGCTGTGAGCTAAACGCGTTCAACATCAGAATAAATTTTTGGTTTAAACGTTTTAGTCGCGTCCAGGATAGGTTTGGGTTAGGACCAGGATAGGTTTAGTTACGATCTGTACCCTACAATTCTCTCAGTGTTGCCACTTCTCTGGTTTGAACTTTTTTACACAACCACTTTACGAAACCTGTACATCTTTCCCCTAAGCATGGCAAGGTTCTTATTGTTATAAACAACCTCGTAATTCTTGGAAGCTATCGTAAACAACTTGCCTAATAAATGCATACACAGCTGCCATCAATAAGGAAAGATGCACAAGTTTCGTAGGTATGAGAGTCTGGCGTGAATACTACGCTATACGCCCTGTGGCCACTATACGCACTGCGTTAACTTTTACAGTGTTTTGGTATAATTAGTTTACATTAGTTCTCCCTCATATTGTCTCCCATTTTCTTGGTTGTATAATATATATTGTTTATAAATATCTATTTCGCCGCTCTAATGGTGTGTGTGGGGGGGGAGCGGCACCACCGTGTGAGGGGGGGGGGGGCGGCACCACCGTGTGAGGGGGGGAGCGGCACCACCGTGTGAGGGGGGGAGCGGCACCACCGTGTGAGGGGGGGAGCGGCACCACCGTGTGAGGGGGGGAGCGGCACCACCGTGTGAGGGGGGAGCGGCACCACCGTGTGAGGGGGGAGCGGCACCACCGTGTGAGGGGAGGGCGGCACCACCGTGTGAGGGGGGAGCGGCACCACCGTGTGAGGGGAGAGAGAGGGAGGAAGGGGGGGGGTTGGAGGGAGAAACCACCACCGCTGTTATACTAATAACCAGAGGATGAAAGTTGTCACCAGAGGAACAACTGGGCGCCGCGCGGCTACCAGTCATGGCGAACCTGTCACCCCACAACTAATGACTAGTGTGTGTGTGTGTATAGTGGCGGGAACCTCCCTCCCTACCCCAACCCCTCCTGACATCACCTCACCAACCTGCATTTTAAAAAAACCGGCTCTTATTGTGCCGGATAGGAATCATGCAAATCTTGGTAGTTCCTTTTAACAACAACGACAAAAATGTCTTTGCCGGTTCGTTGCTGAGTCCGTGTCGTGTGTTTATTATCATGTATTTATGTCGGTGGAAGTAATGAGTGGCTATGAGGTTTATTTTGATGGTGTAGGGAGATGTGAGGGAGGTAAGTATAGTGCGGCGGGAGGTGAAGCCAGAGCCAGCGGAAGGATGGGGACGCGCTGCTAGACCTTGACTACAGCCTCACTGCAGCGGCAAAAAATAGTGGCGGGCCGATAGGTTTAGCAGTGTCGGCCGCACTCTCCTGCTGCTGCTGCCTGACTCTCGCCCCCAGGCCTTTGCTCGTAATGTTGGCTCTCCTCCCACTGCTCGCTTACTCGAGATCAGCTTACTTCTTTCCCTACTGCTGAGCCTACTGTTTGCTGTTCCTGCTCACTGACTTCGGCTGAGCCTACTGTTTGCTGTTCCTGCTCACTGACTTCGGCTGAGCCTACTGTTTGCTGTTCCTGCTCACTGACTTCGGCTGAGCCCACTGTTTGCTGTTCCTGCTCACCGACTTCGGCTGAGCCCACTGTTTGCTGTTCCTGCTCACTGACTTCGGCTGAGCCTTCTTCCTTACCCATTGCTTTGCCTGGTCACTGAGCCCACTACTTGATGCTTTTGCTCATTGAACCATCGACCTGCTGATCCCTGTCATTGACTTAGGGCTGATTTTCCTGTTGTCTACATAACCGGATGGTACCTAAACGGGATTCTGTGAGTTCTTTTACTCCCCAAGCCCGGCCCGAGGCCATGCTCGACTTGAGAACTTGGTCCAACAGGCTGTTGCTTGGAGCGGCCCGCAGGCCCACATATCCACTACAGCTCGGTTGGTCCGGCACTCCTTGCAGAAAACTGTCCAGTTTTTTCCTTGAAGACATCTACTTTGTTCAGGCAATATTTATTTTACCTGCCGAGAGGATATTGAACAACCTTGGACCTCTGATGTTCATTTAGTGTTATTCTCTGAGTGAGCAAATTGGCACCCCCTGTTCTTCACTGCTCTAATTTGCATTTCCTTCCATATCGTTCACTCCAGTATGTTGTTATTTTAGTGTGCTAATTTAGCACCTGGCCCTCCAATATTTGTCATGTAAATATTATTTGATACCTCTCTCTCTCGCCCATGTCCTCGTGTCCCATTCTGTGTATTTAAAATATTGGTTGTTGACATGAAATTGTAGATGGCGTAGCCTAAAACATTGAGTACTGGAAGTTAGGTGGGAGGAATGGGGGAACTGTAGTGTGTAGCTAGTACTGTGTCTGGAGATCCTGATGGAGGGGGGGGGGGGGAGCAAGGAAGGTAGGCCTACTTTAGAGGATGTAGCATAGTACTGAGGGTACTATTGGTGTTAGCATGGTGCGCGACGGTGCGTACGAGAGGGGGTTACCTAGTACATGTAGGAAGTACTAGGATGAGCATTTTCATGATGGTTCTGTAATGGCAGCCTCGTACGGTACACAGGGGGGGAACCTTGTACGGTTCAAGGAGTGTGGAGCCTAACACAGCATAAGGTGCATGTAGCCTTGTACGGTACATAGTGTGTAGCCTGTACATTACATGAAGAGTGTAAGACAAGTTTGGTACACGGAGGGATAGCCAAGTACGGTACACGGAGGGATAGCCAAGTACGGTACACGGAGGGATAGCCAAGTACGGTACACGGAGGGATAGCCAAGTACGGTACACGGAGGGATAGCCAAGTACGGTACACGGAGGGATAGCCAAGTACGGTACACGGAGGGATAGCCAAGTACGGTACATGGAGGGATAGCCAAGTACGGTACACGGAGGGATAGCCAAGTACGGTAACGGAGGGATAGCCAAGTACGGTACACGGAGGGATAACCAAGTACGGTACATGGAGGGGTAGCCAAGTACGGTACATGAAGGGGTAGCTAGCAAGTGTACATTGTATGGTACCGAAGGGCATGTAGCGTCGTACGGACCACGGCGAAGGTGCTATAGGCGGAGGACGGTGCGACACGGTACAGCAGGCGACGTGGGGGGAGCGGCGACTGTAGGCCTAACCGGGCGGAGGGCGCTGGGGGTCCCGGGCACCAAAGGGTTAAAATAGCCGAGTGTCGGTGGGTCTTGAGGTGCTGGTGTGGGCTCGCCGGCGGCCCCACAGGCCCTCAGACACCCCTTTCACACGCCTGCCTCCTTTACCTTCGTCGCAAACACTCTACACCTATATATATAAATATATGGCAAATTATGCGTTGACGCCCCCGTCAACGTAGCAGCCATGCGTGTCAGGAGCAATTCGGCTCTCTAATTGGCTGATCTTTCCGTTGCATCATCAGTTGAAGGTAGGTGACGTCACCGAGGGAAGCGGCCAATCGGCGCGCGCGCTGCCCCGGCTCGCCATTCATTGGTCGCTCTCCACAACGTTGGTTGTGCAAAGAGCTCGATGACGTTTGCTGCGGGATTAACCAATGAGCGGGCCGGAGCCGCGGGCCCCGCCTACCATTGGCCTATGGCTGTGACGTGGACGATGACGGCCTGGCAATGAAGGGTTGGAGTAGGCCCACCGCCGCCAAAAGGGTTAATGTTAAAAGTGTCTGGCGTGGTAACAAGTGGAAACTGTGTACTGGTGCGGAGTGATACGCGAGTGTGTGTGTGTGCGGCCAAGTGCGATTACGATTGGACGACGCTAATAACGCATTACAAGCTGCAACTCTGCATATATATATATATATATAATATTATATATATTTATATATTATATACACGTCATTGTGCAACGATATTGCAGCAGCTGCCGGAGGGCCGCCTTGGATTAAATGTATATAGGTGGGTGTTGCAGGGGCGGTGAAGTGAGTGCGAGTGTGTGTGAGTGAGTGCGTGAGTGAGTGCGTGCGTGGCGGGGGAGTGCGCCGTGTGGGCCTCTCGGAGCCGGCCGGCCCACGCTCCTAGGCTCAGTCCACGCTGTAAGCCTAGCCGGCCAACCGCAACCGCCCCTCCGGTTGTGCAACCTTCTTTCTGTGATTTTTGCGGCGGTCGTAGAGTGCGGTGTCCTAATGCAACTGAGTGTAGAGCACCGC
>WNGS01163520.1:0-11157 GCA_020271785.1 Procambarus virginalis
TATATTTACTAAGTGTATGTATCTGAATGGTTAAAGTCGTATTCTTGTAAGCATATAGAGCTCAACTCCCTGCAAACACACAACGTAACTGTCCATATTTTCAGCTTGTTACACTTGTGAATAAAGTGTGTTACTTCTTGTTATAACGTGTTTATGACGTATTAGTAACGTTGTTACAACTTGCTATATTGGTTTGTTACAACTGTTGGTGTTTAAACTTGTTTGGAACGTTGTAGTAACGTCATAGTTTCGTCGTGTGTTTGGCGGGATATGACCGCATTGCTGCCGGTGTTGACTTATATAGTATAAGCTTTCTATGCTTCTGACTATTTTCTTACTCTCAGTGATTAAGAAAAACATCCAAGTTACCGAAATTCATGGTATACGAAACGCTAGTGATTATTGAAGGGTATATTTTCTTACGACGTTTGTTCCACTCGTGGTGACAGCTTCAGGTGAGGAATAAATATACATGATGCTTTACTTCCAGCTACTGGGAACAAGAGTTCCAAGTAGCACGAGCTATGGTGAGCCAGTACTGTACTTACCTGGCACAGGAGAAGGGCTGTATGTGCGAATATACAAGTTTTATTGATGAAGATTAAGCTACCCAAGAGGTCGCACGGATATGAATAGCCCGTAAGGAATATTAGAAGGCAAATTATTAGTCCTTATTATGACCACTCATAGTCCAGCTGATAGAGCTTCGTTCTTACAACGTATGGGGTTCATGGTTCGAGACTCCTACAGCCCAGGTCAATGGAATATACAGGGTGCATATTTATCTTAAATACACGTGTGAAAGAGGTGAGATTGTGTGTAGAGGGTAACGTGAAGTAATCCCACATAAGTGAAGAAATAGGCAGATAATGGGGATGAATGCCACTGGGTAAGGCGGTGGGCGGGAGAGAACTGGGTAGAGATGACGTTATCCTGGTGCTGTATGGTGAGGTCTGGGTCTGAGCGTAGGCAAGGTGCTGTATGGTGAGGTCTGGGTCTGAGCGTAGGCAAGGTGCTGTATGGTGAGGTCTGGGTCTGAGCGTAGGCAAGGTGCTGTATGGTGAGGTCTGGGTCTGAGCGTAGGCAAGGTGCTGTATGGTGAGGTCTGGGTCTTAGCGTAGGCAAGGTGCTGTATGGTGAGGTCTGGGTCTTAGCGTAGGCAAGGTGCTGTATGGTGAGGTCTGGGCCTTAGCGTAGGCAAGGTGCTGTATGGTGAGGTCTGGGTCTGAGCGTAGGCAAGGTGTTGTATGGTGAGGTCTGGGTCTGAGCGTAGGCAAGGTGCTGTATGGTGAGGTCTGGGTCTGAGCGTAGGCAAGGTGTTGTAATGGTGAGGTCTGGGTCTGAGCGTAGGCAAGGTATCCAAGTCGTTATTCTGTATATTTAGAGTGGGTCTTTGTGTCTTTTATGAGTATAGCTTCCAGGATGTGCAGTCTTCTCTGGTCAGTGGTGGATGCCAGGATTGTTCTAATTTCTCTTAGCATGTTCCTAGTGAGTGTTGTGTTGTGTACACTTTGCTCTGGGTGATAGAGTCCCGTCTCTGTGATGCTGAGTCCCGACTCTGTGATGCAGAGTCCCGTCTCTGTGATGCAGAGTCCCGTCTCTGTGATGCTGAGTCCCGACTCTGTGATGCAGAGTCCGTCTCTGTGATGCAGAGTCCCGTCTCTGTGATGCAGAGTCCCGTCTCTGTGATGCAGAGGTCCCGTCTCTGTGATGCAGAGTCCCGTCTCTGTGATGCAGAGCTGCCCCGCACAGATCGGAGACCAGGCCGCGGGCCCGTTGATCCCCAGAAGCTACACAAGGTAGAGACGGCAGAGCCCCGTCCAGACGACAGAGCCCGTCAGAAACCAAGAGCGCTTGTCGAAGCGACAGTTTCCCCAGGAATGAATGATTTACAAGGAATGTGATTAGCTCAAGTGAAGGCGGGAATCCTCCTGAGAACTACAGGCGCTAAGTGCCTCCGGGTTCACAGGATCAAAACCTTTTGTCCCGATTTTTTTTTCAGTTGGGGGTCCTGCACTCCCAACCCTGTTAATTCACGCCTCCTACGACCTTCACCTCGCGTTTTTCCGTGTTTATCGAAATATCCACATAAATATTATATGGTCTTGAGACTAGTGAACGAGTCACCACAACAACGAGAAGTTTGCCACTGGTTGACGGGAAAGTACAACTTACTCACCATGAATAACTGATGATTAAGCAGCTTAATCATCATGAGCACTGATGCACACACTCACGCGGGTGATTACTGACTGTCGTCGACGAGACCGAGTGTCGTGTGGATGTCTCAGCGACAGTTTGTAATACTTTAGTTTCCCAGTCAGCTCCCTTTGTGAAGTTCACAGGAGGTCTTTAGATGTTTAGCAAAAGAGCCCCCTGAAGATGGCATCGTTCAAACCCCCCTTGTAGTATCTTAGGACACGCGCTTATAGCAAACCCACCGCAGAATCTCTTAGAAGACCAAGGCAGAATCTCTTAGAAGACCAGGCAGACATCTCTTAGAAGACCAAGGCAGAATCTCTTAGAAGACAAGGCAGAATCTCTTAGAAGACCAAGGCAGAATCTCTTAGAAGACCAACTCAGATCTCTTAGAGACCAAGGCAGAATCTCTTAGAAGACCAAGGCAGACAGAATCTCTTAGAAGACAAGGCAGAATCTCTTAGAAGACCAAGGCAGAATCTCTTAGAAGACCAACGCAGAATCTCTAGAAGACCAACGCAGAATCTCTTAGAAGACCAAGGCCAGAATCTCTTAGAAGACCACCAGGCAGAATCTCTTAGAAGACCAAGGCAGAATCTCTTAGAAGACCAACGCAGAATCTCTAGAAGACCCAAGGCAGAATCTCTTAGAAGACCAACGCAGAATCTCTTAGAAGACCAACGCCAGAATCTATTAGAAGACCACAGCAGAATATCTTAGAAGACCAAGGCAGAATCTCTTAGAAGACCAAGGCAGAATCTCTTAGAAGACCAAGGCAGAATCTCTTAGAAGACCAAGGCAGAATCTCTTAGAAGACCAAGGCAGAATCTCTTAGAAGACCAAGGCAGAATCTCTTAGAAGACCAAGGCAGAATCGCTTAGAAGACCAAGGCAGAATCTCTTAGAAGACCAAGGCAGAATCGCTTAGAAGACTAACGCAGAATCTCTTAGGAGACCAACGCAGAATCTCTTAGAAGACTAACGCAGAATCTCTCCTAGCAAGCCGTCACAACCTCGTGGACCGTCACACTCGTTAATTCTGGCACTCTCTTACTCATTTACTCACTCATCTATCCTCCTCTCTCTCTCTCTCTCTCTCTCTCTCTCTCTCTCTCTCTCTCTCTCTCTATGACATGTCCTGAACCCGCTGAGATAATGCTAACGATATCACTTCATTCTTTTGCTTGACATCACGTCCATTAAATCACCGTTTTCCAGATTTACCGTCCAATAAACATGAGAAAACCAGTGTTTTTGTCCCTTCAGTTGTTCTTAACCAGGAGGTAGTGGTGGTGGTGTGGGAGGAGGTGGGATTGTTTGCGTGGATGATGGTGGTGTGGGGGGAGTTGGGAGTGTTTGTGAGGGAGATGGTGGTGGTGTTGGAGGAGGTGGGATTGATTATGAGGGAGATGGTGGTGGTATAAGAGGAGGCTGAATTGCATATCTGGGAGATGCAGGTGCTAGTAGTGGTGGTTGTGCGGGTGGTAGTAAAAATATGGCTACAATAAACAAAAGTAGAAAATTAACCTTCAAAAATAGTTATTTTTGAACAGAGAAATATTGTTTTTAATTTACATCAATTTCATTAGTGAATGTTATGTTTAAATGTTTCGATCTGAAATAGGAACCAAACTTATCCACATGTGAAGCATCAGTAAATATCAAAACAAAATTTGCAAAATACGAGAATTGAACAATATAAAGAGGACGGAGAAAGAATACTCTATTAAGCTGTTCACGATACACTCTGTCTTCCCACAAGGCACCTGCGCACAAGGCACCGGACGTCCCCCAGGCTAATGAACGCCACAAGGTATCCACTCACTTTCGTCAGTCCACAATTAAGGGGAAATTACGTGCACCTGAAATCAAATTAACAAAATAGTATTCAGACTTATTGTGACGAAGCAATAATGCCAATCAGACTGAGGAATATAGACATACGAGTGTAAAAGCAGATAGCCCTACAATTTATATATATTGTGACGGTAACGAGTTGGAAATGGTGGTCGGCAGTCTTCCAACTAGCAGGTGTCAGTGCTGGGCCACATATAATATATAAAAAAAGAAAAGGAAAAAAAAGAGAAAAAAAAAGGATGACTGCGTGATTGGTAATCTGTGGTAAGGTCGGAATTACGAAAGACAATAATAAAAATTGGATTTTAATAACAATAAAAAAAACACAAATTGAAACAAATGCAAAATCTTGGCTTACTGGTAAAAATAATAAACAATATAAACATGAAAATAGATTACGTTAATGGGGAGGAGAATTGACATACAAAAGTAAGTAAAATATGAATGCTGGAATATATGCACTAACTATAAACCTCTATTTGACCACACAAGGTGAGTCACTTAGGAGTTCACAGCTTGCGAGCACACAATATTCTGGCTGGCAGAAACGCAAGGGACTCCAACAATAACTGGTGAGGTCTTGTGATTGGCGGGGAGCCGGAGTGGAGTGTTGGTTGGCGGCCAATGAGGAAGCTGGATGGTCGCAAGTCGCTAGTTAGGCAGTGGAAGGGTTCGGCGCGTCGACCAGGTGCTGGAGTGGGGGGAGGAGGGAGTTGCTGGTACGTGTGGCTATCATATACGTTTAGCCACTACAAAACGTATCTTGTATATTGATGAGGACAGGAGTGATTCGCAGAAATAGCAGGCTAAATCTCTGATAAGAGATTATCGTCACAACTCTCCCCCGAAGCCTGCTGTTTCGGGTGAATCACGTCCACTGGAGGTAGAGTGGGAGGTGGAGCTGCCTCTACCTCATGCACTCTGGAGAGGGCATCAGCGATGATGTTATCAGGCCCCTTGATGTAGCAGATCTTTAAGTTGAAGCCTTGAAGATATAAAGCCCATCGCAGCAGACGTTGGTTATTAAATTGGGCTTGATGTAAAAATCTCAGAGGGTTGTGGTCCGAATAGATGGTAGTGGACCTAGCACCGTGCAGATATGGTGCAAAGTGTTGTAAGCTCAGGACGATGGACAGGAGTTCCTTCTCTATAGTACTGTAGTTCTTCTGATGAGGCTTCAACTTGCAACTGTAGTAGCTGACAGGTAGAACCTCCTCGCCTCGCTGCTGCATTAAGACACTTCCGATGCCGGTACCACTGGCGTCGACATGGAGGATGAAAGGCTTCTTGATATCTGGTGAGGCGAGAATGGGATTAGAACAGAGGAGGAATTTGAGTTGTTCGAATGCAACGGTTTGCTCTCTGGTCCAATTATACCGTTGCTTGGGACTGGTTAAGGTGATTAATGGGGTTGCAACAGTGCTAAAATTCTTCACAAACCTACGGTAATAGGAAGCAAGACCAAGGAAGCGCAGGAGCTGCTTCCTGGTAGTAGGCTGTGGATACTGTTGGATTGCTTGAATGTGAATGTTTAACGGAGCCAGGTTGCCACTCCCTATAACATGACCCAGGTACCGCACTTTACCTTTCGCGAAGGTGGACTTGCCCAAATTGATGGTGAGGCCGGCTTTCAGGAGCTTGTAGAACAATCGTTGTAGCTGGAGCAGGTGTTCGCTCCAGGTGTTGGATGCTACTACAATGTCGTCCAAATAGGCATAGGTGTTTTCCAAGCCCTGGATGACGCGGTTGACAGCTCTCTGAAAGGTGGCTGGGGCATTGCAGAGTCCAAAGGGAAGGCGATTGTACCTGTAGAGACCAAACGGGGTTATAAAGGCGGACAGTACCTTAGCTCGCTCCGTTAAACTCACCTGGTAGTAGCCCTTTAGTAGGTCTACCTGAGACAGGTAGCGGGCATTACCAATGGCATCCAGAATGTCGTCTACCCTGGGTATTGGGTAGGCGTCCTTCACTGTGACCTGGTTCAACTTCCTATAATCCGTACACAGACGGATTTTGCCGTGAGGTTTGGGTACCAGGATGCATGGTGAGGCCCAGGGGGACTCACAGGGGGTAGCCAGTCCATGGTCCAAGAGATACTGTACCTCAGCCCGCATGACTTCCGTTTTGCTCGGGCTGATTCGGTAGAATGGTTGGCGAATCGGCTGGGTGTCAGGTAGCAGTTGGATGTCGTGCCGAGTTACAGTACACTCTTGGGGGTCATCTCGAAACAACTCTTGATATTCTCTGACGAGTTTGATTAGTGGAGCACTATTATCGTCCTGAAAATGATGTTGAAGGTTAGTAAGGATTTCCGAGTTAGAGAGCGCTGGCTCAGTGTCAGTGCTCTCGGAAGGAGAAGCAGGGAAGGTCTCACTGTGGCTGTATGGACCTGTAAATGAGGTGAAATTGGTTAACACAGTGGGAGGAACCCCATGGTAGGGCTTGAGTAAATTAATGTGGCACAGCTGGGTCTTCCGCCGCCTATCGGGTGTCTCGAGAACGTAGTTGAAGTTGTTCCGGCACTCCTTAACACGGTAGGGTCCTGAGAACCTGTTCTGTAAAGGAGAACCTGGGATAGGGAAATAGGCAAGCACTAAGTCTCCTGGTGTAAACTTCCTTACCTTGCAGTGCTGGTCGTAACGAGTCTTCATCCTCTCCTGGGCTTTCTGTAGGTTGTTGCTAGCAAAGGAATGGACCCTCTCTAGAATGTGTCGGAGATTTTGGAGATACTGGGGCACACTCTGATGCTCACTGAAGGTGTCATCACGTAGAGAATCCTTGAAAGCCTTGAGAGGTGTACGGCACTTACGTCCGTAGAGCATCTCATAAGGAGATACTCCTAGTGACTCGTTGGGAAGACTTCTGAAAATACACATGATGAGATCAATTTGCCTATCCCAATCCTTTGAGGTCTCATTACAGAACTTTTTTAAGAGTGCCTTGATGGTTTGATGACTACGCTCGAGAGAACCCTGTGAAGCAGGATGATAGGGGCTGGACAGTACCTGTTTGATGTTGAACTCCTCCAGAGTCCGTTTGAAGAGATCACTGGTGAAGTTGGTACCACAGTCGCTCTGAATCTCCCTCGGAAATCCATACTGGGTGAAGATTTTCAGTAGATTCTTCACCACTGTAGCAGCTGTAATATTTTTACTGGAACTGCTATCGGAAATCTGGTGGTAGGACACAGGATGGTTAAGATATATGCGTTGCCTGCACTGGTCCGAGGCAAAGGACCAACGCAGTCGATAATGAGCTTGTGGAACGGTTCCTCAGGCACCTGGATGGGTATCAGTGGTGCTCTGGGAATGGAAACGTTCGGTTTCCCGGCTAACTGACACACGTGGCATAATTTGACATAAGTTTTGATGTCGTTTACCATACCTGGCCAGTAGTAGTCTTGTCGAATTCCATGGTAAGTCTTGTTGAACCCATAGTGTGACAAAGCGCCGTGGGCCAGGTGTAGAATCGTGGGCCGCAGGCTGGTGGGAATCACTAGTTGTTCAACGTTTGCCCAATCGTCCTCGTCCTTCAGTTTACTGGGTCTATACCTGCGATAGAGTATTTCGTTCTCCATAAAGAACCCAGGAACACTGTCGGATTGGGTTTCAGCCTGAAAGAATAATGGTGTCAATGTAAGATCATCTCTCTGTAACTTACGGAACTCCACCGCGGTCAGGTTAGGGGGTAGTTTCGAAGGGTCCTGAGGGACAGCGGTAGCAGTAGAGTCGGCTGGCTGTGGACGTGCAGCTTGAGCACGGGTGGTCACCATAACAGGAGGAGAACCTTCATCACTCTCTTGAACCTTTACTGGGAAATGTTCAAAAATCGGGTTATCCACCACAGAGTTGCTTACCTTGGATATGTCCTTGATGATCAGGTTGTTTGGTTGTTGGTCTTCTGCCAAGTCGTTGCCCAGGAGAAGTTGCACTCCAGGCATGGGAAAAGGCTTTTCCCTGACGGCGACTTGGACTTCACCAGTCACGAAGGGACAATCCAGGTAAACTCGGGCAAGTGGATAAGGAGTTGTAGCAGTAAGGTCAGTGATGAACACAGTCTCTCCTGTGTAGGCGACGTTGGGCACAGCCGATTTCAAAACGATCGATTGTAGAGCCGCTGTGTCCCGTAGGATCTTAAGTCCGAAACGTCCCTCTGAATCTGAACCGTGGGTAGAGATAGTTCCTGGATATAGATGCTTGGTAAAGAGAGAGAGATCATTAGCATGAACACCAACATTCATTACAGGCTTACCGGACTTAGGGTGAGTAGTTTTAGACTTAGGGGGTTCGACGTTACCTTTAATTGGGACTTACCACATTTGTCAATGGTGTGTCCATATAATCGACAATACCTGCAGTACAGTTGAGAGGTACCTTGATCTGGGCTCGCTTTCTCGTAACTGTACCAAGACTTCTTGCTGGTAGGATCTGGAGTCAGCCGGTGGATGAGCTGTAAGTGTCAGCTGACTTCGCACACTTCACTAACTCCGTCTCTTCCTTGTCTGCTAAGTATAGGCGGACAGGAGGAGGTCCACGTCTCAGAAATTCTTCAACCAGTATGAGGTGACAAGTTCTGAAAAAGTAGAGACATGTGCTGCCTCCAGCCATTTCATGAAATATCTTTGTTTGGTGTTAGCAAATTCTAAGAAGGTGGTGGTACTTGCCTTGACGTAGTCACGAAACTTTCGTCGATAGCTTTCGGTGGAGAGAAGGTAGGCGTCCAACACAGCTTGTTTCAGGGTGGTGTAGTCGTTTTCCGAAGCCAAAGTGCTGAGTGTGACTGCTGCTCTACCTGTTAAATGTACTCTGAGAAGGGTAGCCCATTGGTCGTCAGGCCAATTAAGTTGAACAGCAAGGGTCTCAAAAGTGGTAAAGAACACATCAACCTCCGTTTCGAGGAACGGGGGCATTAACTTACTTGCATGGGAGATATTGAAACTGGGAGGAAGACTAGCTGCCGCTTGTTGGAGTTGAGCTTGGTGTGCAGCGTCCCTCGTGAGTTCTCGGTTACGACATTCTAGCATTGCTTCTGCCTGTCGTTGGTCGTGTTCCGTTGTATCTCTAGTCGCTGTTGGTATAAGGCCAACTCACGTTCTTGCTGTCCTTTGAGGAGTAGGGCCTCCCTTTCACTTTCTTCTTCCGGATGGCAGCTTCTTCTTTCTGGGGAGCTTACGCTCTCTGATTGCAGCTTCACAGTGTTCTTCCTCTGAGGCAGCTTCACGCTTCTCTGATTGCAGCTGCTTCTTGTTGTTGCTGTAGCTCGATCTTGGCAAGTTCCAATTGAGCTTTATCGCTCTCAAGTCATCTGAAATAAGTACTGTTCATGAGTAGAAGAATCTATAATATCTTCCTCAGCAAGGTGATCCAGTATCATATTATAATGGCAAATTTGTTGGCTCCATCAGGAACTTCTAAGTGATACTCATGTGCAAGAGTTAACAAATCGACCCTCTTAGCTGACGTAAGGTCCCTATTTCTCTTTCTGGATTGCTATGAAAGCTTGTAAGCGGAACATGGTGAAAATATAGCAAAACAAAGGAGATGAATATAGTGAGAATATGGAGTGTCAGAAACAGGAAACGTGGCAACTGATACCTATCCTGTGGGGAATTATTAATAATAAAGTAAATTCAAGATGGTAAATGAATAAGGTCGCAGGAAATCTTGTACCTGGTACTCACTATGGGAGGATAAAGGCAAGAAAATCCTACTAATTAGTGAAAAACTAAGTTTAAAATACAAGTGAAACACTAAATGGCTTCAAAATAAATGAGGTAGTCCAAAAAATGTAGTCATACCTTGCCAAGTCACTATAGAACATAAGCAATGGTACCCACTGAAATTGAATATGGTATTTACAGAATTAGCGAACTTTGTGCTCAAAAGGAACGCCAATTCCCTACCTTTTGGTAAATACATCAGTCTGACCGACGAGTAGGGGTGCGAGTGTCAACTGGTGACGAGAACTATCGGCGAGGTCCCAATTCGCCAATAATAGTTCGTGCTAGAGGATCTAAAGCCCTCTTTTTCCTCCTAGAGTCGGATTGCAGGACTTGGGTGCTATTGACCCGGAGACAGACCACAGTACCAGGGTACCTATGTGATAATCTGTCAAAAGTGAGAAATATTGGGGACAAAGATGTTAAACACGGAGGATAACACGGAAGGGGGAGACGACCAATTAAGAGTATGACTGCGGCCTACAGTCACCACGTAATCCAAAGTTGTCTCACTCTCACCATGCTATTCCCGTAATGTACAATATACACAGCACCATAAAATAAAAATGATTAATGTGAATAATGGAAGCAAGGGAAATAAGAGCCAAGTGTGCCCCACAATTACCAATACCTGAGTGAAGCTCGTGGACAGGCCCCCATTTATATGTGACGGTAACGAGTTGGAAATGGTGGTCGGCAGTCTTCCAACTAGCAGGTGTCAGTGCTGGGCCACATATAATATATAAAAAAAGAAAAGGGAAAAAAAAAGAGAAAAAAAAAAGAATGACTGCGTGATTGGTAATCTGTGGTAAGGTCGGAAATACGAAAGACAATAATAAAACTGGATTTTAATAACAATAAAAAAAACACAAATTGAAACAAATACAAAATCTTGGCTTATGGTAAAAATAATAAACAATATAAACATGAAAATAGATTACGTTAATGGGAGGAGAATTGACATACAAAAGTAAGTAAATATGAATGCTGGATATATGCACTAACTATAAACCTCTATTTGACCACACAAGGTGAGTCACTTAGGAGTTCACAGCTTGCGAGCACACAATATTCTGGCTGGCAGAAACGCAAGGGACTCCAACAATAACTGGTGAGGTCTTGTGATTGGCGGGGAGCCGGAGTGGAGTGTTGGTTGGCGGCCAATGAGGAAGCTGGATGGTCGCAAGTCGCTAGTTAGGCAGTGGAAGGGTTCGGCGCGTCGACCAGGTGCTGGAGTGGGGGGGAGGAGGGAGTTGCTGGTAAGTGTGGCTATCATATACGTTTAGCCACTACAAAAACGTATTGTATATTGATGAGGACAGGAGTGATTCGCAGAAATAGCAGGCTAAATCTCTGATAAGAGATTATCGTCACAATATTCAT
>WNGS01163521.1:83747-99187 GCA_020271785.1 Procambarus virginalis
GCACTGGGTGGCCAAGGTGTTGGTTTACTGGCACTGGGTGGCCAAGGTCCATGTTTACTGGCACTGGGTGGCCAAGGTGTTGGGTTACTGGCACTGGGTGGCCAAGGTCCATGTTTACTGGTACTGGGTGGCCAAGGTGTTGGTTTACTGGCACTGGGTGGCCAAGGGCCTTGTTTACTGGCACTGGGTGGCCAAGCCCTTGTTTACTGGTACTGGGTGGCCAAGGTCCTTGTTTACTGGCCTGGGTGGCCAAGGCCTTGTTACTGGCACTGGGTGGCCAAGGGCCTTGTTTAGGGCACTGGGTGGCAAGGGCCTTGTTTACTGGTACTGGGTGGCCAAGGGCCTTGTTTACTGGCACTGGGTGGCCAAGGGCCTTGTTTACTGGCACGGTGGCCAAGGGCCTTGTTTACTGGCACTGGGGGCCAAGGTCCTTGTTTACTGGTACTGGGGTGGCCAAGGTCCTGTTTACTGGCACTGGGTGGCCAAGGTCCTTGTTTACTGGCACTGGGTGGCCAAGGTCCTTGTTTACTGGCACTGGTGGCCAAGGTCTTGTTTACTGGCACTGGGTGGCCAAGGTGTTGGTTTACTGGTACTGGGTGGCCAAGGGCCTTGTTTACTGGCACTGGTGGCCAAGGGCTTGTTTACTGGAATAAAGGTGTTGAGTGGAACATTGGATACACTTTGAGTAGTTCAGGTTCCTCTCCTGAAAAACAAATTTCAGTATGTGTACTTGAATTTGTGTGTTCATATGCCAGAGGCAACACGTGGTGGCAGAAGAGGAGCCAATGATTTTGGTAGTTAGATTTCGCTGAGAGATTAGGGGTATTGTATTTAGTTACACAAAGTCAGGGCATAGGATGTTTTGTTAGATGTATTGGGAAATTGCTGGACTGTCACCCTGACAAGATTCAAATGCTGGGATCTGTATTTTTTAAATGTTTATTGTGATACAATCTACTGATTGTAGTGATTTTTAGGTAAGGTAGTTTTTTTTAGGCATTTGGTTAAATTTTTGTAAAGTAAAGGATTAGTATAATAAACATCGTGTTTAAGATTAAAAACAATGTTTCTAAAAATTTGAGCTAGGGGGGGGGGGGGGTTCTAACCTGTCTCAAAAGCTTAGAGACCTTGTACAGTATCGTAGACAGGGATAATCTAGGTTCTGGAATTTCAGGTTAGTTTGTACCTGAGTTCCAAGAGAAGGTGTCAAGTGTGTCCCGAGAGATTAGCAGGGGAGTGAGGCAGGCACGAGTGCTACAGCCTTCCCCTCATTAATTCATCAGGTTTAGAGAAATTCAGATAGTAAAAGTAGTGGTAATTAATAACATCCCTTGTTAACTATGTTAATATAACGACAATTCAAAGTAAAGAGTCAACTCGTCGTCAAGTACAGACGAATCTTAGGATGAGAACATCCACGAGGTGGAAAATATACACCGATCATCTTGTCTGTTACTTCATGGAAATTATAAATTCAGAGTATCATTCAATATTATAATTAATAATCAACCTGACTCAAGTACCTATGTAATTTGTCATCAGTTTTGAAATAGGAATGTTCTGATCATCGTTAGTGACCAGTACATTGAGTTACCCTTGATAACTAGGCTTGTTAGTGAGGTTTGTCAACTAGCCCAGGTCAGCTTCACAGAGGTCAGAGTGAGTGTTAGATCAGCGGGCGTCTGAGGTCAACATCTATCCTCCAGAGGAGCGGGCGTCTGAGGTCAACATCTACCCTCCAGAGGAGCGGGCGTCTGAGGTCAACATCTACCCTCCAGAGGAGCGGGCGTCTGAGGTCAGCATCTACCCTCCAGAGGAGCGGGCGTCTGAGGTCACCATCTACCCTCCAGAGGGCCTGGCTGAACATCTGGCTTGGCATAAAGTGATTACGAGTTGGTTCAGTTCCTTTTAAATTCATTAATCAGTTCCTCTACTTTAGGAAGAATTTCATTACGAATAAATTCAGTAGGGAGTGTTCATTTGTTCCATGGAAATATTTATGTTTTAATAGATCTTGTTTAAAATTTATGGTGTTTACTGGAATGTTGCCGAGTGTACGTGTTATATTAGTTTATTTCGGTAAGGTTTATTCACGCCCTGTGTTTATCGCATAGACTGCTGTGAACTGTACAAGCATCCCTTAGACTATTCACTATAAGCCCTTTTGTCGAGTTAACCTCCACATTTAAAGTAAATCTCATCCCTACTTTCGGATAATTGGTGATCCACATTCAGAGATCAAGGGCTAATTGACCGTTTCCTGCTTCACCATCAGTTAGGGGGATTTATCAGTAAAAGAATTAACTCAGAAAAAAACGCCACCACCACCTAAGTCTCTAGTGAATTGGCTGGTATTAAGGTACAAGGTTCTCGTGTCGTGATAGGTAGATCAAACGCTTCAGGTTCGAGGAGTTGGACTGAAGGTTACAGCAAGCCGGAACTCTGGTGAACATCATACATCAGAGTACATAACGACCAGTGTTAGCTAAACAAGAGAAGTTAATTCAGATCTGGTCCCCGTTACTGGGTGGCCAAGGTCCTGGTTGACCGCCACTGGGTGGCCAAGGTCCTGGTTGACCGCCACTGGGTGGCCAAGGTCCTGGTTGACCGCCACTGGGTGGCCAAGGTCCTGGTTGACCGACACTGGGTGGCCAAGGTCCTGGTTGACCGCCACTGGGTGGCCAAGGTCCTGGTTGACCGCCACTGGGTGGCCAAGGTCCTGGTTGACCGCCACTGGGTGGCCAAGGTCCTGGTTGACCGACACCGGGTGGCCAAGGTCCTGGTTGACCGCCACTGGGTGGCCAAGGTCCTGGTTGACCGCCACTGGGTGGCCAAGGTCCTGGTTGACCGCCACTGGGTGGCCAAGGTCCTGGTTGACCGACACTGGGTGGCCAAGGTCCTGGTTGACCGCCACTGGGTGGCCAAGGTCCTGGTTGACCGCCACTGGGTGGCCAAGGTCCTGGTTGACCGCCACTGGGTGGCCAAGGTCCTGGTTGACCGACACGGGTGGCCAAGGTCCTGGTTGACTGGTACTGGGTGGCCAAGGTCCTGGTTGACCGCCACTGGGTGGCCAAGGTCCTGGTTGACCGCCACTGGGTGGCCAAGGTCCTGGTTGACCGCCACTGGGTGGCCAAGGTCCTGGTTGACCGACACGGGTGGCCAAGGTCCTGGTTGACCGTACTGGGTGGCCAAGGTCCTGGTTGACCGACACTGGGTGGCCAAGGTCCTGGTTGACCGCCACTGGGTGGCCAAGGTCCTGGTTGACCGCCACTGGGTGGCCAAGGTCCTGGTTGACCGACACTGGGTGGCCAAGGTCCTGGTTGACCGACACGGGTGGCCAAGGTCCTGGTTGACCGCCACGGGTGGCCAAGGTCCTGGTTGACCGACTGGGTGGCCAAGGTCCTGGTTGACCGACACTGGGTGGCCAAGGTCCTGGTTGACCGACACTGGGTGGCCAAGGTCCTGGTTGACCGACACTGGGTGGCCAAGGTCCTGGTTGACCGGTACTGGGTGGCCAAGGTCCTGGTTGACCGACACTGGGTGGCCAAGGTCCTGGTTGACCGACACTGGGTGGCCAAGGTCCTGGTTGACCGGTACTGGGTGGCCAAGGTCCTGGTTGACCGTACTGGGTGGCCAAGGTCCTGGTTGACGGTACTGGGTGGCCAAGGTCTGGTTGACTGGTACTGGGTGGCCAAGGTCCTGGTTGACCGGTACTGGGTGGCCAAGGTCCTGGTTGACTGGTACTGGGTGGCCAAGGTCCTGGTTGACTGTACTGGGTGGCCAAGGTACTGGTTGACTGGTACTGGGTGGCCAAGGTACTGGTTGACTGGTACTGGGTGGCCAAGGTCCTGGTTGACTGGTACTGGGTGGCCAAGGTACTGGTTGACTGGTACTGGGTGGCCAAGGTACTGGTTGACTGGTACTGGGTGGCCAAGGTACTGGTTGACTGGTACTGGGTGGCCAAGGTACTGGTTGACTGGTACTGGGTGGCCAAGGTACTGGTTGACTGGTACTGGGTGGCCAAGGTACTGGTTGACTGGTACTGGGTGGCCAAGGTACTGGTTGACTGGTACTGGGTGGCCAAGGTACTGGTTGACTGGTACTGGGTGGCCAAGGTACTGGTTGACTGGTACTGGGTGGCCAAGGTACTGGTTGACTGGTACTGGGTGGCCAAGGTACTGGTTGACTGGTACTGGGTGGCCAAGGTACTGGTTGACTGGTACTGGGTGGCCAAGGTACTGGTTGACTGGTACTGGGTGGCCAAGGTACTGGTTGACTGGTACTGGGTGGCCAAGGTACTGGTTGACTGGTACTGGGTGGCCAAGGTACTGGTTGACTGGTACTGGGTGGCCAAGGTACTGGTTGACTGGTACTGGGTGGCCAAGGTACTGGTTGACTGGTACTGGGTGACCAAGGTACTGGTTGACTGGTACTGGGTGACCAAGGTACTGGTTGACTGGTACTGGGTGGCCAAGGTACTGGTTGACTGGTACTGGGTGACCAAGGTACTGGTTGACTGGTACTGGGTGACCAAGGTACTGGTTGACTGGTACTGGGTGACCAAGGTACTGGTTGACTGGTACTGGGTGGCCAAGGTACTGGTTGACTGGTACTGGGTGACCAAGGTACTGGTTGACTGGTACTGGTGGCCAAGGTACTGGTTGACTGGTACTGGGTGACCAAGGTACTGGTTGACTGGTACTGGGTGACCAAGGTACTGGTTGACTGGTACTGGGTGACCAAGGTACTGGTTGACTGGTACTGGGTGACCAAGGTACTGGTTGACTGGTACTGGGTGGCCAAGGTACTGGTTGACTGGTACTGGGTGACCAAGGTACTGGTTGACTGGTACTGGGTGCCAAGGTACTGGTTGACTGGTACTGGGTGGCCAAGGTACTGGTGACTGGTACTGGGTGGCCAAGGTCTGGTTGACTGGTACTGGGTGGCCAAGGTACTGGTTGACTGGTACTGGGTGACCAAGGTACTGGTTGTTATGCCAATAAAGACATTCAACACTTGCGTCAGTCGTGCTGTACATTGTAATAAGTAAGATGAAGAGGTTGATGATCGTGGGGTCAGTTGCTCAAGACAGTCTACACGCCTGAGGAAGCTTAGTGGCTGGCGTCACCACACTCTTTCCCAGCTCTTTGTCACCCTCAAGGTGTGCTGGAGCTGACACTGGAGCTCTGCTCTACATGGTGTGGTGGAGCTGACACTGGAGCTCTGCTCTACATGGTGTGCTGGAGCTGACACTGGAGCTCTGCTCTACATGGTGTGGTGGAGCTGACACTGGAGCTCTGCTCTACATGGTGTGCTGGTGCTGACACTGGAGCTCTGCTCTACATGGTGTGCTGGAGCTGACACTGGAGCTCTGCTCTACATGGTGTGGTGGAGCTGACACTGGAGCTCTGCTCTACATGGTGTGGTGGAGCTGACACTGGAGCTCTGCTCTACATGGTGTGGTGGAGCTGACACTGGAGCTCTGCTCTACATGGTGTGCTGGAGCTGACACTGGAGCTCTGCTCTACATGTTGTGCTGGAGCTGACACTGGAGCTCTGCTCTACATGTGTGGTGGAGCTGACACTGGAGCTCTGCTCTACATGGTGTGCTGGAGCTGACACTGGAGCTCTGCTCTACATGGTGTGGTGGAGCTGACACTGGAGCTCTGCTCTACATGTTGTGCTGGAGCTGACACTGGAGCTCTGCTCTACATGTTGTAATGCGGCGAAGCTATACTCATGTAACATGGGGTCAGGTTACCTCACAAGCAACAATGGGGTCAGGTTACCCCACAACCAACAATGGGGTCAGGTTACCTCACAAGCAACAATGGGGTCAGGTTACCCCACAACCAACAATGGGGTCAGGTTACCTCACAAGCAACAATGGGGTCAGGTTACCTCACAAGCAACAATGGGGTCAGGTTACCCCACAACAACAATGGGGTCAGGTTACCCCACAACCAACAATGGGGTCAGGTTACCCCACAACCAACAATGGGGTCAGGTTACCCCACAAGCAACAATGGGGTCAGGTTACCCCACAACCAACAATGGGGTCAGGTTACCCCACAACCAACAATGGGGTCAGGTTACCCTACAACCAACAATGGGGTCAGGTTACCCCACAAGCAACAATGGGGTCAGTTACCCCACAAGCAACAATGGGGTCAGGTTACCCCACAACCAACAATGGGGTCAGGTTACCCCACAAGCAACAATGGGGCAGGTTACCCCACAAGCAACAATGGGGTCAGGTTACCCCACAAGCAACAATGGGGTCAGGTTACCCCACAAGCAACAATGGGGTCAGGTTACCCCTCAACCAACAATGGGGTCAGGTTACCCCACAAGCAACAATGGGGTCAGGTTACCCCACAAGCAACAATGGGGTCAGGTTACCCCACAAGCAACAATGGGGTCAGGTTACCCCACAAGCAACAATGGGGTCAGGTTACCCCACAAGCAACAATGGGGTCAGGTTACCCCACAAGCAACAATGGGGTCAGGTTACCCCACAAGCAACAATGGGGCCAGGTTACCCCACAAGCAACAATGGGGTCAGGTTACCCCACAAGCAACAATGGGGTCAGGTTACCCCACAAGCAACAATGGGGTCAGGTTACCTCACAAGCAACAATGGGGTCAGGTTACCCCACAAGCAACAATGGGGTCAGGTTACCCCACAACCAACAATGGGGTCATTTACAGAAGGACTCAGAAAACAGTGATGATTCATTGTTTGTTCTTCCCTAAAGATGTGAATGATTGTGTATAAACGGTGAACAATGTAGAGTGAACACTCGTCGTTGTTGCACTGCAGAAGGAAGCTGTGTTCTTGTACTCATCTGATTGTGCTTGCGGGGGTTGAGCTTCAGCTCTTTGGTCCCGCCTTTCGACTGTCAATCAACTGGTGTTCAGATTCCTGAGCCTATTGGGCTCTATCATTATACTTGAAGCTTTGTATGGAGTCAGCCTCCACCACATCACTGCTTAATGCATTCCATCTGCTAACTACTCTGACACTGCAAAAGTTTTTTATAATGTCTCTATGGCTCATTAGGGAACCCTGGTTCCACCTCTGTTAAATAAACTGTCTTTATTTACCCTATCAATTGCTGAGATTCTTTTATGTAGTGATCATGTCTCCCCAACTCTTCTGTATTCTAGCGACATGAGGTTTAGTTCCAGTAGTCTTTCCTCATAGCTCATACCCCTCAGCTGGGGTACGAGTCTGTTGGCATATCGTTGAACATTCTCCAATTTAGTCTTGTGCTTCACTAGATACAGACTCCAATCTGGAGCTGCATACTTCAGGATTGGTATGATATATGTGGTATACAAAGTTCTAAATTATTCCTCATACAAGTTTCTGATGCCAGTTCTTATGTTGGCCAGTCTAGTATACACCGCTGATGATATCCTCTGGATATGTGTTTCAAGGGACAGGTCTGGCAGGATATCAACCCCGGGTCTTCCTCTCTCCTTGTGTCTTGAAAGATTTCTTCTCCCAAATGGTATCTTGTGTCTGGTCTCCTGCTCTCTTTACTTGTCATCATTAGTTTATATTTTCTTAGGTTAAACTCTAACAACCATTTGTTGGACCATTCCTTCAGTTTGTCAGATTTACCCTCCCTGAACTCATGTTGGTGGTTTGTTACGAAGTCCCTTCTCTCCAGATGTGCTACTAAGAATGGGGTCAAAGTTTTTCCCTCACGATCTTCTCCGTCACCTTGCATGGTATACAAGTTAAGGACACTGGCCTGTAGTTCAGTGCCTCTTGTCTGTCAACGGTTGTGTATAATGGGACTACATTAGCCGTCTTCCATATTTCTGGCAGGTCTGTTTCCAGTGACTTATCGTACACCAAGGAGAGTGGCAAGCAAACTGCTTGTGAACGCTTGTCGTTGATGCACTGCAGACAAAAGCTGAGTTCTTGTGAACGCTTGTCATTGTTGCAATGGAGCTCGTGTTCACGTCCCCCTCGTGTGGCGAGGAGGCCTCAAGCCTTAAATTGGGGCGGACCTGCAGATTGAACTCGCACAATAACCAAAATTGCCTCACCGGCCCAAAAATGTAACAATGGAGGAGGAGGGCGCCTGGAGGAGGTCCTTGAGGAGGGCTGGCAAGACGCAGGGTCATAAAGGACATTACTGGGGGAAGCGAATGTTAAAAATATTAAAACGACAATGTTTGACTTGTAAGGGCGGTCTATTGTACTTCATGCTGGCGAGTTGGCGTATATGTTGTCTTCTGCAGCACCAAAGTTATCTAGACATGAACAGCATATAGAAGTTATCAAGACGTCTTGAGCAGCACCACAGTTATCGAGATGCCTTCAGCAACAGCAGAGTTATCTTGACATCAGCAACAATAACAATGTTGTCTAGACATCAGCAGCATCACCAAAGGTGTCTAGACATCAGCAGCATCACCAAAGGTATCTAGGCATCAGCAGCATCACCAAAGGTGTCTAGACATCAGCAGCATCACCAAAGGTGTCTAGACATCAGCAGCATCACCAAAGGTGTCTAGACATCAGCAGCATCACCAAGGTGTCTAGACATCAACAGCATCACCAAAGGTGTCTAGACATCAACAGCATCACCAAAGGTGTCTAGACATCAACAGCATCACCAAAGGTGTCTAGACATCAGCAGCATCACCAAAGGTGTCTAGACATCAGCAGCATCACCAAAGGTGTCTAGACATCAGCAGCATCACCAAGGTATCTAAACAGCAGCATTACCAAAGGAATCTAGACATCAACAGCATCACCAAAGGTGTCTAGACATCAGCAGCATCACCAAAGGTGTCTAGACTTCAACAGCATCACCAAAGGTGTCTAGACATCAGCAGCATCACCAAAGGTATCTAAACAGCAGCATTACCAAAGGAATCTAGACATCAACAGCATCACCAAAGGTGTCTTGACATCAGCAGCATCACCAAAGGTGTCTAGACATCAGCAGCATCACCAAAGGTGTCTAGACATCAGCAGCATCACCAAAGGTGTCTAGACATCAACAGCATCACCAAAGGTGTCTAGAAATCAGCAGCATCACCAAAGGTATCTAAACAGCAGCATTACCAAAGGAATCTAGACATCAACAGCATCACCAAAGGTGTCTAGACATCAGCAGCATCACCAAAGGTATCTAAACAGCAGCATTACCAAAGGAATCTAGACATCAACAGCATCACCAAAGGTGTCTAGACATCAGCAGCATCACCAAAGGTGTCTAGACATCAGCAGCATCACCAAAGGTGTCTAGACATCAGCAGCATCACCAAAGGTGTCTAGACATCAGCAGCATCACCAAAGGTGTCTAGACATCAGCAGCATCACCAAAGGTGTCTAGACATCAGCAGCATCACCAAAGGTGTCTAGACATCAGCAGCATCACCAAAGGTGTCTAGACATCAGCAACAACACCAAAGATGTTCTGTGCGTGTGTACGTGTGTGAGTGAGCGCGTGTGCGTGAGCGCGTGTGCACGTGAGCGTGCATAACACCATCCTACACAAACCTACCGCTGGCTAAAGGTGTCCCCCGTATTATCTGTAAATGCTGAGTCTTGAGCCTTCTACACCACTGTAGTAGTGGCCAGGGTACTCTGCTCTTCCTCAGTACCCACAACACAATCATCTTTCGGGACTTTTGACCGCGAGGAAGACCGTCGTACCTCTCTTTGATCAAGGGTTAATGTGTTCCTAATGTCATACGACCTTCTTCCTGCCTCTACCACCACTTTGGC
This sequence comes from Procambarus virginalis, assembly GCA_020271785.1. Lineage (NCBI taxonomy): Eukaryota > Metazoa > Arthropoda > Malacostraca > Decapoda > Cambaridae > Procambarus > Procambarus virginalis. Next base: position 93,505 of record WNGS01163521.1, read on the forward strand.
CTTGAGAGATGGCCTCATTCCCTCTTCAAATATTATTTATATCACAGTGGGTAAGCTCTCTCTTATCGAGAATGTTCATGTATATATATTTCCGTTATTACCACTTTTAAAATTCTACAAGCAATATGAAACTACTTTATACTTGATCTTAATATTAAAATTGAACTTAAACTCTTATATCTTAAAACTTCAGTTTAAGATCTAATACACTTGGAGAGTGAGAGAGAAATTGTCTTTGGAGTGCAATATGAGAGCGCGTCGTGACGTAGCCAGTGTGGAAACTCTAGAGTGCACATGCAACAGTGCACATGCAACAGTGCACATACANTGTGTGTGTGTGTGTGTGTGTACTCGCCTATTTGTGCCTGCAGGATCGAGCATTGACTCTAGGATCCCGCCTTTCTAACCATCGGTTGTTCACAGTAATGACTCCGGTCCCATTTCCCTACCATATCTAGTTTTAAAATTATGAATAAAGTTTGCTTCCACAACCTGCTCCTTAAGTGCATTCCAACGGACCAGCACTTAAGGAGCGTTGGTCCATTGGAATGAACCAACGGTGTGACAAGTCCGGCGGGAACCACCACTTCACAGACTGCACCAACCACTTTCTCCACAGCCATCACTGTCAAGGTGAACACACTGCCGTCTCCGCTGAGTGCCCGCTCCGCTGAGTGAAGACTTGCAGAAATCAACATGTCCGACGCCAGGCGGGTCAACACCACTCACAGTGCACCAACAACTTTCATCGTGCAAGCCGCCAACTTCCTGGAGCTTCTGGATGGTGCAGGAGCTACCATGCAGCCAGCCAGCCAATGGGGGCCTAGTTTCTAGTCCGCCAACCAATCATCGACTCAGCCGCAACAGCCACAACCTCTCTCAGGCCAATCATCGAGCCAGCCTTCACCACACCAGTAGCTGGCCCCCCAACACCGTTCACAGTACGTCTCTGAACTTGCACGCCTGACAAATTATGCAGGCACGAACTACATGGTATTCGTACAACTTCTAAACATACTCTACGCTGCTAATGGTCTACCGACGTTTAATGTTCCTGAGGAACTCCTCATGACTACAGCTTCAACCACTGCCACCGCTACGACTTCAGTCACTAATACTGCTTTAGCCTCTGACATCACCATCTCTCCAGATACACAGGCAGATCTCCTCCCTACTGACGCCCACCCTCGCCCCCCTGCTACAGCTCTTGCACCACCTCTGCACGCTGCCACTCCAGGCGCACCTTACACCTCCTCAACATGACGTCTCAACTGACTCATACAAACTTCTCCAGCACCAGCAAAAGCTTATTCGTCACCTGACCTCCGCTTATCATCTGCCGATGATTCTACTGCCTCTGTTGATGTTGAAGCTCACTCTCCTGAGGCCTCGAACCTCTCTGGAGGCCTGGAGCACCTGTGCTCCAGGCCTTATAGATCACAGGTGTTCCAGGCCTTATAGAGCACGGGTGCTCCAGGCCTTATAGAGCACAGGTGCTCCAGGCCTTATAGAGCACAGGTGCTCCAGGCCTTATAGAGCACGGGTGCTCCAGGCCTTATAGAGCACGGGTGCTCCAGGCCTTATAGAACACGGGTGCTCCAGGCCTTATAGAACACGGGTGCTCCAGGCCTTATAGAGCACGGGTGCTCCAGGCCTTATAGAACACGGGTGCTCCAGGCCTTATAGAACACGGGTGCTCCAGGCCTTATAGAGCACAGGTGCTCCAGGCCTTATAGAGCACGGGGGCTCCAGGCCTTATAAAGCACGGGGGCTCCAGGCCTTATAGAGCACGGGGGCTCCAGGCCTTATAGAGCACGGGTGCTCCAGGCCTTATAGAGCACGGGGGCTCCAGGCCTTATAGAGCACGGGTGCTCCAGGCCTTATAGAGCACAGGTGCTCCAGGCCTTATAGAGCACAGGTGCTCCAGGCCTTATAGAACACAGGTGCTCCAGGCCTTATAGAGCACAGGTGCTCCAGGCCTTATAGAGCACAGGTGCTCCAGGCCTTATAGAGCACAGGTGCTCCAGGCCTTATAGAACACAGGTGCTCCAGGCCTTATAGAGCACAGGTGCTCCAGGCCTTATAGAGCACAGATGCTCCAGGCTTTATAGAGCACAGGTGCTCCAGGCATTATAGAGCACAGGTGCTCCAGGCCTTATAGAGCACAGATGCTCCAGGCTTTATAGTGCACAGGTGCTCCAGGCCTTATAGAACACAGGTGCTCCAAGCCTTATAGAACACAGGTGCTCCAGGCCTTATAGAGCACAGGTGCTCCAGGCCTTATAGAACACAGGTGCTCCAGGCCTTATAGAACACAGGGGCTCCAGGCCTTATAGAACACAGGTGCTCCAGGCCTTATAGAGCACAGGTGCTCCAGGCCTTATAGAACACAGGGGCTCCAGGCCTTATAGAACACAGGTGATCCAGGCCTTATAGAGCACAGGTGCTCCAGGCCTTATAGAACACAGGTGCTCCAGGCCTTATAGAGCACAGGTGCTCCAGGCCTTATAGAGCACAGGTGCTCCAGGCTTTATAGAGCACAGGTGCTCCAGGCCTTATAGAACACAGGTGCTCCAGGCCTATAGAACACAGGTGCTCCAGGCCTTATAGAACACAGGTGCTCCAGGCCTTATAGAGCACAGGTGCTCCAGGCTTTATAGAGCACAGGTGCTCCAGGCATTATAGAACACAGGTGCTCCAGGCCTTATAGAACACAGGTGCTCCAGGCCTTATAGAACACAGGTGCTCCAGGCCTTATAGAGCACAGGTGCTCCAGGCCTTATAGAGCACAGGTGCTCCAGGCTTTATAGAGCACAGGTGCTCCAGGCCTTATAGAACACAGGTGCTCCAGGCCTTATAGAACACAGGTGCTCCAGGCCTTATAGAACACAGGTGCTCCAGGCCTTATAGAGCACAGGTTTTCTATAAGGATTAAGAAAAGTTGCTGAACGATAAACTTTGTGTATAAAGGAGCAGCAGGACTCTCCAGCGGGACTCTCCAGCGGGACTCTCCAGCGGGACTCTCCAGCGGGACTCTCCAGCGGGACTCTCCAGCGGGACTCTCCAGCGGGACTCTGCAGCGGGACTCTGCAGCGGGACTCTCCAGCGGGACTCTCCAGCGGGACTCTCCAGCGGGACTCTCCAGCGGGACTCTGCAGCGGGACTCTGCAGCGGGACTCTCCAGCGGGACTCTGCAGCGGGACTCTGCAGCGGGACTCTCCAGCGGGACTCTCCAGCGGGACTCTCCAGCGGGACTCTCCAGCGGGACTCTCCAGCGGGACTCTCCAGCGGGACTCTCCAGCGGGACTCTCCAGCGGGACTCTCCAGCGGGACTCTCCAGCGGGACTCTCCAGCGGGACTCTCCAGCGGGACTCTGCAGCGGGACTCTGCAGCGGGACTCTGCAGCGGGACTCTGCAGCGGGACTCTGCAGCGGGACTCTGCAGCGGGACTCTGCAGCGGGACTCTGCAGCGGGACTCTGCAGCGGGACTCTCCAGCGGGACTCTGCAGCGGGACTCTGCAGCGGGACTCTGCAGCGGGACTCTCCAGCGGGACTCTCCAGCGGGACTCTCCAGCGGGACTCTCCAGCGGGACTCTCCAGCGGGACTCTCCAGCGGGACTCTCCAGCGGGACTCTCCAGCGGGACTCTCCAGCGGACTCTCCAGCGGGACTCTCCAGCGGGACTCTCCAGCGGGACTCTCCAGCGGGACTCTCCAGCGGGACTCTCCAGCGGGACTCTCCAGCGGGACTCTGCAGCGGGACTCTCCAGCGGGACTCTCCAGCGGGACTCTGCAGCGGGACTCTGCAGCGGGACTCTGCAGCGGGACTCTCCAGCGGGACTCTCCAGCGGGACTCTCCAGCGAGACTCTGCAGCGGGACTCTCCAGCGGGACTCTCCAGCGGGACTCTGCAGCGGGACTCTCCAGCGGGACTCTCCAGCGGGACTCTCCAGCGGGACTCTCCAGCGGGACTCTCCAGCGGGACTCTGCAGCGGGACTCTGCAGCGGGACTCTGCAGCGGGACTCTGCAGCGGGACTCTGCAGCGGGACTCTGCAGCGGGACTCTGCAGCGGGACTCTGCAGCGGGACTCTGCAGCGGGACTCTGCAGCGGGACTCTCCAGCGGGACTCTGCAGCGGGACTCTGCAGCGGGACTCTGCAGCGGGACTCTGCAGCGGGACTCTGCAGCGGGACTCTGCAGCGGGACTCTGCAGCGGGACTCTGCAGCGGGACTCTGCAGCGGGACTCTGCAGCGAGACTCTGCAGCGAGACTCTGCAGCGAGACTCTGCAGCGGGACTCTGCAGCGAGACTCTGCAGCGGGACTCTGCAGCGGGACTCTGCAGCGGGACTCTGCAGCGAGACTCTGCAGCGGGACTCTGCAGCGAGACTCTGCAGCGAGACTCTGCAGCGAGACTCTGCAGCGGGACTCTGCAGCGGGACTCTGCAGCGAGACTCTGCAGCGAGACTCTGCAGCGGGACTCTCCAGCGGGACTCTGCAGCGGGACTCTGCAGCGAGACTCTGCAGCGAGACTCTGCAGCGGGACTCTGCAGCGGGACTCTGCAGCGGGACTCTGCAGCGGGACTCTGCAGCGGGACTCTCCAGCGGGACTCTGCAGCGGGACTCTGCAGCGGGACTCTGCAGCGGGACTCTGCAGCGGGACTCTGCAGCGGGACTCTCCAGCGGGACTCTGCAGCGGGACTCTGCAGCGGGACTCTCCAGCGGGACTCTCCAGCGGGACTCTCCAGCGGGACTCTCCAGCAGGACTCTGCAGCGGGACTCTCCAGCAGGACTCTCTCTGACTTTCCATGAACACCTCTGAACGTATATTTTCTCAAATAAATAAATAGTGAGTCAGCTTAAAGTCAACGTTCAGACGTTCAGTGACCTTCAGATGTTAACCATTCCTGATTATAATTTATTCTGATTATATGTTTTCCTGTTTTTTTAATTTATTTATTTACATTTTTTCTCTGGTTATATTACATTTTTGTTCATAAATATATTTTTGTCAACATACAATGCTCGTCATTGTATCTTATAACTGTTCGACATACATGTATCATAAGGAGCACTTGTGTAGGGTTTTACAAGTCCGTTTGTCACCATTGATGAGGTAAGGTATTGTAATTATCAGGGGAAAGCGCCAAGCCCTTGCGACAATATAGCACTGGGAAGGGCTCAGGATAAGGATTTGGGATGGGACGGAGGGAAGGAATGGTGCTCAACCACTTGGACGGTCGGGAATTGAACGCCGACCTGCATGAAACGAGACCGTCGCTCTACCGTCCAACTCACGTGGCTTCATTATTGATGAACTAACGTGAGAAAACTTCAATATTACAGTAATATGAGTGATTCCGCATATAGATACTACAAGGGTGAACAGGTGCAGCCGTCTACGTGAAGTACTTGCCCACGACTACTGTGAGAAGGCTGGTATAGTGCTGGCTTCAAGGCCTATCATGGAGGGAGGCTATTTCCGACCAGCCAACAAGCCAACTATAGTCCTGAACATGGGGCCAGAACTACAGTACTATTCTCAGTGTATATTATCACAGCCAGAAACAACATTATTCCTAACAAATTATACAAGAGAATACACCTCTTCTCGTTACACAGAGAAGAGGTGAAGGTTTTCCTTAGTGAGTTAGAGCAGTGATCTCTGAGGTGAGCGGCAGGTCCCAC
>WNGS01163521.1:115439-125439 GCA_020271785.1 Procambarus virginalis
CCTTTGGTGATGCTGCTGATGTCTAGATACCTTTGGTAATGCGCTGATGTCTAGATACCTTTGGTGATGCTGCTGATGTCTAGATACCTCTGGTGATGCTGCTGATGTCTAGACAACATTGTTATTGTTGCTGATGTCAAGATAACTCTGCTGTTGCTGAAGACAACTAGATAACTGTGGTGCTGCTCCAAGACGTCTTGATAACTTCCATATTGCTGTTCAGTCAAGATAAACTTTGGTGCTGCAGAAGATGTCTAGATAACTTTGGTGCTGCAGAAGATGTCAAGATAACTTTGGTGCTGCGATGTCAAGATAACTTTGGTGCTGCAGATGTCAAGATAACTTTGGTGCTGCAGAAGACAATATACACCAACGCACCAGCATAAAGTACAATAGACCGCCCTTACAAGTCAAACACTTGTCGTTTTAATATTTTTACATTGGCTTCCCCCAGAATCTCCTTCATGCCCCTGCGTCTTGCCAGCCCTCCTCAAGGACCTCCTCCAGGCGCCCTCCTCCTCCATTGTTACATTTTTGGGCCGGTGAGGCAATTTTGGTTATTGTGTGAGTTCAATCTGCAGGTCCGCCCAATTTAAGGCTTGAGCCCTCCTCGCCACACGAGGGGGACGTGAACACAAGCTCCATTGCAACAATGACAAGCATTCACAAGAACACAGCTTTTGTCTGCAGTGCAACAACGACAAGCGTTCACAAGCAGTTTGCTTGCCACTCTCCTTGGTGTGCGATAAGTCACTGCAAACAGGAGACCTGCCAGAAATATAGAAGACGGCTAATGTAGTCCCATTATATAAAACCGTTGATAGACAAGAGGCACTGAACTACAGGCCAGTGTCCTTAACTTGTATACCATGCAAGGTGATGGAGAAGATCGCGAGGAAAAACTTTGACCCCATTCTGGAGGGGTCACAGAGACACATCTGGAGAGAAGGAACTTCGTGACAAACCACCAACATGAGTTAAGGGAGGGTAAATCTGACAAACTGAAGGAATGGTCCAACAAATGGTTGTTAGAGTTTAACCCAAGCAAATGTAAACTAATGATGATGTAAAAATTAACTAATAACTTTCCTAATAACTTAACTTAATAATAAATAAAATAACTTAATAAAATAACAAATAATAACTTAAACTTATAATAACAAATAATAACTTATAAAATAATAGCTTAATAAAATAACTTAATAATAAAAATGTAACTAATGACTTTCTGGTCTAAAGAGAGCACGAGACCAGAAACAAGATACCATTTGGGAGATGAAATCTTTCAAGACACAAGGAGAGAGGAAGACCCGGGGTTGATATCCTGCCAGACCTGTTCCTTGAAACACACATCCAGAGGATATCATCAGCGGGGTATACTAGACTGGCCAACATAAGAACTGGCATCAGAAACTTGTATAAGAAATAATTTATAACCTTGTATACCACATATATCAGACCAATCCTGAAGTATGCAGCTCCAGATTGGAGTCTGTATCTAGTGAAGCACAAGACTAAATTAGAGAATGTTCAACGATATGCCAACAGACTCGTACCCGAGCTGAGGGGCATGAGCTATGAGGAGAGACTACAGGAACTAAACCTCATGTCGCTAGAAGACAGAAGAGTTTGGGAGACATGCTCACTACATAAAAGAATCTCAGCAATTGATAGGGTAAATAAAGACAGTTTATTTAACAGAGGTGGAACCAGAGTTCCCTAATGAGCCATAGAGACATAAAGAACTTTTGCAGTGTCAGAGTAGTTAGCAGATGGAATGCATTAGGCAGTGATGTGGTGGAGGCTGACTCCATACAAAGCTTCGAGTATAATGATAGAGCCCAATAGGCTCAGGAATCTGAACACCAGTTGATTGACAGTCGAAAGGCGGGACCAAAGAGCCGAAGCTCAACCCTCGCAAGCACAATCAGATGAGTACAAGAACACAGCTTCCTTCTGCAGTGCAACAACGACGAGTGTTCACTCTACATTGTTCACCGTTTATACACAATCATTCACATCTTTAGGGAAGAACAAACAATGAATCATCACTGTTTTTCCGAGTCCTTCTGTAAATGACCCCATTGTTGGTTGTGGGGTAACCTGACCCCATTGTTGGTTGTGGGGTAACCTGACCCCATTATTGGTTGTGGGGTAACGTGACCCCATTGTTGCTTGTGGGTAACCTGACCCCATTGTTGGTTGTGAGGTAACGTGACCCCATTGTTGCTTGTGAGGTAACCTGACCCCATTGTTGCTTGTGGGGGTAACCTGACCCCATTGTTGCTTGTGGGAAACCTGACCCCATTGTTGCTTGTGGGGTAACCTGACCCCATTGTTGCTTGTGGGGTAACCTGACCCCCATTGTTGCGCTTGGGGTAACCTGACCCCATTGTTGCTTGTGAGGTAACCTGACCCCATTGTTGGTTGTGGGGTAACTGACCCCATTGTTGCTTGTGAGGTAACCTGACCCCATTGTTGCTTGTGGGGTAACCTGACCCCATTGTTGCTTGTGGGGTAACCTGACCCCATTGTTGCTTGAGGGGTAACCTGACCCCATTGTTGCTTGTGGGGTAACCTACCCCATTGTTGCTTGTGGGGTAACCTGACCCCATTGTTGCTTGTGGGGTAACCTGACCCCATTGTTGCTTGTGGGGTAACCTGACCCCATTGTTGCTTGTGGGGGTAACCTACCCCATTGTTGCTTGTGGGGTAAGCTGACCCCATTGTTGCTTGAGGGGTAACCTGACCCCATTGTTGCTTGTGGGGTAACCTGACCCCATTGTTGCTTGTGGGGTAACCTGACCCCATTGTTGCTTGTGAGGTAACCTGACCCCATTGTTGCTTGTGGGGTAACCTGACCCCATTGTTGCTTGTGGGGTAACCTGACCCCATTGTTGCTTGTGAGGTAACCTGACCCCATTGTTGCTTGTGAGGTAACCTGACCCCATTGTTGCTTGTGGGGTAACCTGACCCATTGTTGCTTGTGGGGTAACCTGACCCCATTGTTGCTTGTGAGGTAACCTGACCCCATTGTTGCTTGTGGGGTAACCTGACCCCATTGTTGCTTGTGAGGTAACCTGACCCCATTGTTGGTTGTGGGGTAACCTGACCCCATTGTTGGTTGTGGGGTAACCTGACCCCATTGTTGCTTGTGGGGTAACCTGACCCCATTGTTGCTTGTGAGGTAACCTGACCCCATTGTTGCTTGTGGGGTAACCTGACCCCATTGTTGCTTGTGAGGTAACCTGACCCCATTGTTGCTTGTGAGGTAACCTGACCCCATTGTTGCTTGTGGGGTAACCTGACCCCATTGTTGCTTGTGGGGTAACCTGACCCCATTGTTGGTTGTGGGGTAACCTGACCCCATTGTTGCTTGTGGGGTAACCTGACCCCATTGTTGCTTGTGAGGTAACCTGACCCCATTGTTGCTTGTGGGGTAACCTGACCCCATTGTTGCTTGTGGGGTAACCTGACCCCATTGTTGCTTGTGGGGTAACCTGACCCCATTGTTGCTTGTGGGGTAACCTGACCCCATTGTTGCTTGTGGGGTAACCTGACCCCATTGTTGCTTGTGGGGTAACCTGACCCCATTGTTGCTTGTGGGGTAACCTGACCCCATTGTTGCTTGTGGGGTAACCTGACCCCATTGTTGCTTGTGGGGTAACCTGACCCCATTGTTGCTTGTGGGGTAACCTGACCCCATTGTTGCTTGTGGGGGTAACCTACCCCATTGTTGCTTGTGGGGGTAAGCTGACCCCATTGTTGCTTGAGGGGTAACCTGACCCCATTGTTGCTTGTGGGGTAACCTGACCCCATTGTTGCTTGTGGGGTAACCTGACCCCATTGTTGCTTGTGAGGTAACCTGACCCCATTGTTGCTTGTGGGGGTAACCTACCCCATTGTTGCTTGTGGGGTAACCTGACCCCATTGTTGGTTGTGGGGTAACCTGACCCCATTGTTGGTTGTGAGGTAACCTGACCCCATTGTTGCTTGTGAGGTAACCTGACCCCATTGTTGCTTGTGGGGTAACCTGACCCCATTGTTGCTTGTGGGGGTAACCTACCCCATTGTTGCTTGTGGGGGTAAGCTGACCCCATTGTTGCTTGAGGGGTAACCTGACCCCATTGTTGCTTGTGGGGTAACCTGACCCCATTGTTGCTTGTGGGGTAACCTGACCCCATTGTTGGTTGTGGGGTAACCTGACCCCATTGTTGGTTGTGAGGTAACCTGACCCCATTGTTGGTTGTGAGGTAACCTGACCCCATTGTTGCTTGTGAGGTAACCTGACCCCATTGTTGCTTGTGGGGGTAACCTACCCCATTGTTGCTTGTGGGGTAACCTGACCCCATTGTTGCTTGTGGGGTAACCTGACCCCATTGTTGCTTGTGGGGTAACCTGACCCCATTGTTGCTTGTGGGGTAACCTGACCCCATTGTTGCTTGTGGGGTAACCTGACCCCATTGTTACATGATTATAGAGCTTCGCCGCACTACAACTTGTAGAGCAGAGCTCCAGTGTCAGCTCCACCACACCATGTAGAGCAGAGCTCCAGTGTCAGCTCCACCACACCATGTAGAGCAGAGCTCCAGTGTCAGCTCCACCACAACATGTAGAGCAGAGCTCCAGTGTCAGCTCCACACCTTGTAGAGCAGAGCTCCAGTGTCAGCTCCAGCACAACTGTAGAGCAGAGCTCCAGTGTCAGCTCCACACCTTGTAGAGCAGAGCTCCAGTGTCAGCTCCACCACACCATGTAGAGCAGAGCTCCAGTGTCAGCTCCAGCACACCATGTAGAGCAGAGCTCCAGTGTCAGCTCCACCACACCATGTAGAGCAGAGCTCCAGTGTCAGCTCCAGCACACCATGTAGAGCAGAGCTCCAGTGTCAGCTCCAGCACACCATGTAGAGCAGAGCTCCAGTGTCAGCTCCACCACACCATGTAGAGCAGAGCTCCAGTGTCAGCTCCACCACACCATGTAGAGCAGAGCTCCAGTGTCAGCTCCAGCACACCATGTAGAGCAGAGCTCCAGTGTCAGCTCCACCACACCATGTAGAGCAGAGCTCCAGTGTCAGCTCCACCACACCATGTAGAGCAGAGCTCCAGTGTCAGCTCCAGCACACCATGTAGAGCAGAGCTCCAGTGTCAGCTCCACCACACCATGTAGAGCAGAGCTCCAGTGTCAGCTCCACCACACCATGTAGAGCAGAGCTCCAGTGTCAGCTCCACCACACCATGTAGAGCAGAGCTCCAGTGTCAGCTCCACCACACCATGTAGAGCAGAGCTCCAGTGTCAGCTCCACCACACCATGTAGAGCAGAGCTCCAGTGTCAGCTCCAGCACACCATGTAGAGCAGAGCTCCAGTGTCAGCTCCAGCACACCATGTAGAGCAGAGCTCCAGTGTCAGCTCCACCACACCTTGTAGAGCAGAGCTCCAGTGTCAGCTCCAGCACACCATGTAGAGCAGAGCTCCAGTGTCAGCTCCACCACACCATGTAGAGCAGAGCTCCAGTGTCAGCTCCAGCACACCATGTAGAGCAGAGCTCCAGTGTCAGCTCCACCACACCTTGTAGAGCAGAGCTCCAGTGTCAGCTCCAGCACACCTTGAGGGTGACAAAGAGCTGGGAAAGAGTGTGGTGACGCCAGCCACTAAGCTTCCTCAGGCGTGTACACTGTCTTGAGCAAACTGACCCCACGATCATCAACCTCTTCATCTTACTTATTACAATGTACAGCACGACTGACGCAAGTGTTGAATGTCTTTATTGGCATAACAACCAGTACCTTGGTCACCCAGTACCAGTCAACCAGTACCTTGGCCACCCAGTACCAGTCAACCAGTACCTTGGTCACCCAGTACAGTCAACCAGTACCTTGGTCACCCAGTACCAGTCAACCAGTACCTTGGTCACCCAGTACCAGTCAACCAGTACCTTGGTCACCCAGTACCAGTCAACCAGTACCTTGGTCACCCAGTACCAGTCAACCAGTACCTTGGCCACCCAGTACCAGTCAACCAGTACCTTGGCCACCCAGTACCAGTCAACCAGTACCTTGGTCACCCAGTACCATAACAACCAGTACCTTGGTCACCCAGTACCAGTCAACCAGGACCTTGGTCACCCAGCACCAGTCAACCAGTACCTTGGTCACCCAGTACCAGTCAACCAGTACCTTGGCCACCCAGTACCAGTCAACCAGTACCTTGGTCACCCAGTACCAGTCAACCAGTACCTTGGCCACCCAGTACCAGTCAACCAGTACCTTGGCCACCCAGTACCAGTCAACCAGTACCTTGGCCACCCAGTACCAGTCAACCAGTACCTTGGCCACCCTGTACCAGTCAATCAGTACCTTGGTCACCCAGTACCAGTCAACCAGTACCTTGGCCACCCAGTACCAGTCAACCAGTACCTTGGTCACCCAGTACCAGTCAACCAGTACCTTGGTCACCCAGTACCAGTCAACCAGTACCTTGGTCACCCAGTACCAGTCAACCAGTACCTTGGTCACCCAGTACCAGTCAACCAGTACCTTGGTCACCCAGTACCAGTCAACCAGTACCTTGGTCACCCAGTACCAGTCAACCAGTACCTTGGCCACCCAGTACCAGTCAACCAGGACCTTGGCCACCCAGTGCCGGTCAACCAGGACCTTGGTCACCCAGTACCGGTCAACCAGGACCTTGGCCACCCAGTGCCGGTCAACCAGGACCTTGGCCACCCAGTGCCGGTCAACCAGGACCTTGGTCACCCAGTGCCGGTCAACCAGGACCTTGGCCACCCAGTGCCGGTCAACCAGGACCTTGGCCACCCAGTGCCGGTCAACCAGGACCTTGGCCACCCAGTGCCGGTCAACCAGGACCTTGGCCACCCAGTGCCGGTCAACCAGGACCTTGGCCACCCAGTACCGGTCAACCAGGACCTTGGCCACCCAGTGCCGGTCAACCAGGACCTTGGCCACCCAGTGCCGGTCAACCAGGACCTTGGCCACCAAGTACCAGTCAACCAGGACCTTGGCCACCCAGTAACTTGGGCCAGATCTGAATTAACTTCTCTTGAATAAAACAGGTCGTTATGTACTCTGATGTATGATGTTCACCAGAGTTCCGGCTTGCTGTAACCTTCAGTCCAACTCCTCGAACCTGAAGCGTTTGATCTCCTACATATCACGACACGAGAACCTTGTACCTTAATACCTGCCAAAAGAACGCCGCCACCACCTGACTTCAATCCTTTACTGATAAATCCCCTCTAGCTGATGGTGAAGCATGAAAGGGTCAATTAGTCCTTGATCCCTGAATGTGGATCCCCAATTATCCGAAAGGAGAGATGAGATTTACTCTGTGTAGACTAACTCGACAAAAGGGCTTATAGTGAATAGACTAAGGAATGCTTGTACAGTTCACAGGAGTCTATTCGATAATCAGGGGGCGTGAATAAACCTTACCGAAATAAACGAATATAACATATACACTGGGAAAATTCCACTAAATACTATAAATTCTAAAAAAGATCTATTAAAACATAAATAATTATCATGGAACAAATGAATATTCCCTGCTGAATTTATTCCTAACTGAAATTCTTCCTAAAGTAGAGGCATTGATTAATGAATTTAAAACGAACTGAACCAACTCGTAAGCACTTTATCCAGACGCCCGCTCCTCACACTGATCTAACACTCACTCTGACCTCTGTGAAGCCGACCTGAGCTAGTTGACAAACCTCACTAACAAGCCTAGTTATCAAGCGTAACTCAATGTACTGGTCACTTACGATGATCAGTACATTCCTATTTCAAAACTGATGACAAATTACATTGGTACTTGAGTCAGGTTGATTATTAATAATAATAATGAATGATACTCTGAATTTATAACTTCCATGAAGTAACAGACAAGATGATCGGTACATATTTTCCACCTCGTGCATGTTCTCATCCTAAGATTCGTCTGTACTTGACGAGTGGACTCTTTACTTTGAATTGTCGTTAAATTATCAGTTACTTAACGAGACGTTAATAATTACCATTTACTTTTACTAACTGAATTTCTCTAAACCTGATGAATTAATTCAGGGGAAGGTTGTAACACTCGTGCCTGCCTCACTCCCCTGCTAATCTCTCGGGACACCTTTCTGGGAACTCAGGTATAAACTACCCTGAAACTCCAAAACCTAGATAAACTGTCTACAATACTATACAAGGTCTCTAAGCTTCTGAAACAGCTTAGACTGTTACAGCCCTCTTGATCAATTTTTTAGGAAACATTGTTTTTACACTAAAACACGATGTTTGTTATCCTAATCCTTTACATTACAAAGAAAAATTTAACCAAATGCCTAAAAAAGAAAGTCTACCGTACCTTAAAATCACTACAATCAGAAGATTGCATCACAATAAACATTTAAAAACATGCAGATCCCAGCATTTGAATCTCGACTGCCAGGCTGACAGTCCAACAGTTATCAGTCAGGTGGACGAGGGGAGGGTGGACGAGGGGGAGGGTGGACGAGGGGGAGGGTGGACGAGGGGGTGGGTGGACGAGGGGGAGGGTGGACGAGGGGGAGGGTGGACGAGGGGGAGGGTGGACGAGGGGGGAGGGTGGACGAGGGGGAGGGTGGACGAGGGGGAAGGGTGGACGAGGGGGGAGGGTGGACGTGGGGTGAGGGTGGACGAGGGGGAGGGTGGACGAGGGGGGGAGGGTGGCCAGAGCACCATCAATAATCATATTGGACGAGGGGGGGAGGGTGGACGAGGGGGGGGGAGGGTGGACGAGGGGGGGAGGGTGGACGAGGGTGGGGGAGGGTGGACGAGGGGGGGGGGGAGGGTGGCCAGAGCACCATCAATACTCATATTGTCGGTTCAGACAAAATCACAATAATTCAGACAAAACCTGTCATCAACTTCAGGACAAAACTTCAGGCAGCCAGTCACAGATAACTGTACCTCAGATGTCCTGTCGTGTGAGTTGTGGGAGCGTGTCTCCCGGGGTTGTGGGTCCCGCTTAACAACTCTGGCACAATACATGAAGGGCACTATTGTAGTACAATACATGATGGCTGTATCACAACACAGGGAGGAGGTATCCTAAATGTATCCTGGATACATGCACCGTAACTCAATACCCGGATGGTTGAATGGTTCTAATCTCATAGGTAGGAAAGACCGTCTAAACAAAAATTTGGACACTTGTTCTGCGTTGATACGAAGAATGGCCAACAAGGCTGTTGTGGTTGGGTCGGTGCATTGATGTTGCAGAATTGAACCGTATTGGTCTGGCAGCGTATGTAAATCCCTGGAGCAATTTTCTGTGGCCAAACATAATTTTCCATTAATATTTATCTCTGTCCAATTACCTTGGCTGGTGAGAGCTTGTCCTCAGAGAGAAACTGCCTTGTAACTTCTGCTTGAAGTTAGTAGTTGACTGTATTGCTGAAACTGTAGCCGACTGTATTGCTCTAGCTATATTGTAGTGCTTTAATTGCAACATATTCAACAGACCTGAGAGTTCCCTTGCATCCATCACTTGAAATTGTCGTTGGCTTTCGTCCAAGAAACAAATACAAATATTAGGTATTTTTTGTAATATTTTCTATACCATAATCATGTTTTGTTTGGTAATGGTGGGACCTGCCGCTCACCTCAGAGATCACTGCTCTAACTCACTAAGGAACACCTTCACCTCTTCTCTGTGTAACGAGAAGAGGTGTATTCTCTTGTATAATTTGTTAGGAATAATGTTAATGTTTGTGGCTGTGATAATATACACTGAGAATAGTACTGTAGTTCTGGCCCCATGTTCAGGACTATAGTTGGCTTGTTGGCTGGTCGGAAATAGGCCTCCCTCCATGATAGGCCTTGAAGCCAGCACTATACCAGCCTTCTCACAGTAGTCGTGGGCAAGTACTTCACCGTAGACGGCTGCACCTGTTCACCCTTGTAGTATCTATATGCGGAATGACTCATATTACTGTAATATTGAAGTTTTCTCACGTTAGT
>WNGS01163521.1:139274-150002 GCA_020271785.1 Procambarus virginalis
TGTTTCTTGGACGAAAGCCAACGACAATTTCAAGTGATGGATGCAAAGGAACTCTCAGGTCTGTTGAATATGTTGCAATTAAAGCACTACAATACAGCTAGAGCAATACTGTCGGCTACAGTTTCAGCAATACAGTCAACTACTAACTTCAAGCAGTAAGTTACAAGGCAGTTTCTCTCTGAGGACAAGCTCTCACCAGCCAAGGTAATTGGCCGGAGATAAATATTAATGGAAAAATATGTTTGGCCACAGAGAATTGCTCCAGGGATTTACATACGCTGCCAGACCATCACGGTTCAGTTCTGCAACATCAATGCACCGACCCAACCACAACAGCCTCGTTGCCCTACCTTCATATCAACGCAGAACAAGTGTCCAAATTTTTGTTTAGGCAGTCTATCCTACCTATGAGTTAAAACCATTCAACCATCCGGGTATTGAGTTCGGTTGCATGTATCCAGGAAACGTCTAGGATACCTCCTGTGTTGTGATACAGCCATCATGTATTGTGCTACAATAGTGCCCTTCATGTATTTGTGCCAGAGTTGTTTAATACAAATATTAGGTATTTTTTGTAATATTTTCTATGCCATAATCATGTTTTGTTTGGTATGGTGGGACCTGCCGCTCACCTCAGAGATCCATGCTCTAACTCACTAAGGAACACCTTCACCTCTTCTCTGTGTAACGAGAAGAGGTGTATTCTCTTGTATAATTTGTTAGGAATAATGTTAATGTGTCTGGCTGTGATAATACACTGAGAATAGTACTGTAGTTCTGGCCCCATGTTCAGGACTATAGTTGGCTTGTTGGCTGGTCGGAAATAGGCCTCCCTCCATGATAGGCCTTGAAGCCAGCACTATACCAGCCTTCTCACAGTAGTCGTGTTCAAGTACTTCACCGTAGACGGCTGCACCTCTTCACCCTTGTAGTATCTATATGCGGAATCACTCATATTACTGTAATATTGAAGTTTTCTCACGTTAGTTTATCAATAATGAAGCCACATGAGCTGGACGGTAGAGCGACGGTCTCGTTTCATTCAGGTTGGCGTTCAATCCCCGACCCTCCAAGTGGTTGAGCACCATTCTTTCCCTCCGCCCCAAACCAAATCCTTGTCCTGAGCCCTTCCCAGTGATATATTTTGTCGCAATGGCTTGGCGCTTTCCCCTGATAATTACATTACCTAATCTCATCAATGGTGACAAAACGGACTTGTAAAACCCTATACAAATGCTCCTTATTATATATATATATATATATATATATATATATATATATATATATAATATATATATATATAATATATATATCGAAGAGTTTTAAGATACAATGATGAGCGTTGTCTGTTGACAAATATATTTATGAACAAAAATGTAATATAATCAAAGCAAAAATGTAAATAAATAATAAAAGGAAAATATATAATCAGAATAAATTATAATTAGGAATGGTTAACATCTGAAGGTCACTGAACGTCTGAACGTTAACTTAAGCAGACTCACTATTTATTTGTCTGAAAATATATGCTCAGAGGTGTTCATGGAAAGTCAGAGAATCTCACTGGAGAGTCACACTGGTGAGTCACACTGGAAAGTCTCACTGGAGAGTCCCAATAGAGAGTCCCGCTGGAGAGTCACACTGGTGAGTCGACTGGAGAGTCCCATTGGAGAGTCACACTGGACAGTTCCACTGGAGAGGAGGAGCAGGAGCTGTAGCAGGTGGCCGAGGGTGGGCGTCAGCAGGGAGGAGATCTGGCTGTGCATCTGGAGAGATGATGTCAGAGGCTAAAATAGTATTAGTGGTGTCGGGGTTCACCATAAGAGGGTGAGCAACAGTACACAAGATATCCTCTCAACGGTTGCACTGGCGATAACCGTTGCTCACCGTAGCCCTGCGGGTCTTCACTCCATCCTCGCGGCACCACTGTTCGCCAGGAGAGTACCCCAGTTGATCCCAACCGGCCTTAATAGTCAGAGATGAGTGAGGACACAGTTTGCTCTCTCCCAACTGTGTGCCCGCCCCGACAAGGGCTCTACTACTAATTGCAAGGTCGCCAACTGGTGTTCCGTGTCCAGTAACACGCCAGTGGTATTGTGGAATTGTGGTAACAGTGGTGTGAGGAGATGTAGAATCTCCTCAGCTAGTTTTCCTAGTTTCTAGAATAGGCTAGTCGCTCTAGGGACTCTAGAAACTGAAGCTTTCAAATTTACATATACTTGTTGGGTGTCATATGAAAGCTTATGTTAAATGCTACCAGTTAAAACTAATTAGAGCTCTGTGATTGCTCTGTAGAGAGAATTACAGCAAATTTTTCCTGTTCTGTAAAACAGAGAGATTTGAGAGTGAAGGTGGGGGGAGGTAGGTCTCCAAAACCGTTAGAGGTGGAGGGGGGACAGTGGGGCAAACGCTGCCTCCCCCCCACCAAGTGAGACAACAGCCACTGTCTTGAGGCCTACCCTCCCTGTGACGTCACGCCACGCCACAGGCGAGGGGCACTTGTGATTGGTCTAGGCACCCCTGCTCCTATGCCGAGTTTTGGCGCCAAGAGCTGTTATTGGAAGCGGCATGAGGAACAGTGCCGGCTTCCTGCTGATTGGTCAAGACAAGGTAGGGGGAGAAATATGGGGATGTGAGTCTCTCTAGCCCGCCAAGAGTTTAGTTTGAATTGGGCAGCCAGGGTATAAGCAGTGTCTAGGTGGGGGGTGGCGAGCCTGCCACCCCCCCACCACCGTTATCGCTCCTGTCGTGAAGTTTATTCATATTGCATGGCACTCCAGCCACCCTGGGTGTGTCGAAGCCCAAATTTGCGAGAAACTGGGACTTGGACTTTGAATTCCGCCCGACGTCGTCCATGGGGTAGGTGACGCCGGCCAGTGTCACCCTTGTCACCCCAGTGTAAGAGCGAGTCATGCTCTAGTGTTGGGGGGGGGGGGTAGTGGTGATCCCCAGCCACATGTGTGTATGCCACGCGGCCACCCAGGCCGCCCTCTGGCCGCCCGCGGCCACCCGCCCAGACCCACCCACCTTACCCGCGCGCGAGCAGCCCGGGTGGGGTGGGGTGCTGTGACGTCACGCGCCACCCGTGGCCACCCTCCTGAAGGCCACGCAGTGGCCACATGTTGGCCACCACCTTCGGCCACCCCCTTGGCCACATTCCCAGGACAGCCTAAGGCCACATCTTGTCGACGCACGAGGAGCAAGCTAAGTGTTGACAGCCAGGTGGTAAGGACCTGGGAAATGAGGAAATGTGTGGAAGGAAACGTGAGTACTTTATCAGTGTCTCAGATTAGTGGAAATCATAGTAGAAAAGTTGTGTGGGCCCCTAGCCCGGCCAGGCTAGGGAAGCAGCTGAGACACCCGTCAGTGGCACGCCCAGGTGACTGTGGGGCAGTACCTGGAGAGGGAAATTGTCACTGTAAATCATGTAGTGATATAATTGTACATCTGTAGAGATGTTGTGTGTAGACTGACTAGAGTATGGGACCAGTCAGTGTAGAAAATCATCATATAAATGATCCAGTCTGTCGATTCTGTATAATCGTCCAGCCTTGGTTAGTGCCATGGTACCTCATTATGTAATTAGGCCAGGTTAGAGTTAATTAAGCAGGCCCGTGGGGCAGGGTTATTAGTGGATATCCTGAGGTCTGTATATTGTCCTGGTGATTAATTTGCATTGTTTATGGAGGCCATTTCCATATGTTTCATTTGCATGTTGCATGTATTATGTTGTGTGGTGAGTCAGTAGATGTGATCGCTGACTGATTGCCTAATGATGTCATTAGCATGGGGGCATGCTGACGGTATCATTATGTGCAGGTTTGTGCAGTGGTATCAGGTATACGTTATTACTGTCCTAGGAACTGTGTTGAGGATTTAAAGGGACCCTTTGAGTATTCAGGGAAATTCTCAGTCACTTAATGGGAGCGAGCAATTTGTTAATTTGCCTAATTATGGGAGAATTAGTGCCAGCTGTCCGCGTAGAGCGACGGTGCCTTATATTAACGTAAATTGTCTTGCTGAAGCCACCGGGATCGGGCGATCTTTTGCAACGTTTGCAAGATTAGTGGGGCAGTAATATGGGGATACCTTGATTGTTGCAAAACCGTGTCATTACTGTGTGGGCATAGTAATTAACGAGTTGCAGAAGTCGCAACCGTATGTGGGCAGTGCTATTTTATGTTGTTTTGCATGCCATTATATGTGTGACCTATGTAACCTTAGGGTTACTTTGTTTCTTTAAGTTGTGTTGAGAACTTGAGGATTCAGTGAGTTAATTAGGGGTAATTAACTGGATAAGGGGGTGCACATTTGAAGTTGTTGAATGAGTGAGGGCTGTTATGGGAGAACAGTGTTGAACTTGAGCTTGTGGGAATACGTTTCCGGTGCAATTAATTGTCCGTGTGACAATTAATTGACCACTCTAGCTAATTATGTAATTAGCATTCTCATCATGAATTCACGTAGTGGGAGAGGATCTGTCAGAGTCTGTCAGTGATAGTGTTAACGTCAGTTGCTCGAGACTAACTGCCTTTCGGGGTTGGGGCAATTAGTGGCTCATGATAATTAGTGGAGTAATTAACGTCTGGAGTCTTGAGGACTCAGATGACTCGGTAAAGCGAGGTCATGGGGTTAGCATAATACGTTATATTAATCATATTCTGTCTGGTGACAGTGGATTAAGTTGCACTCATTGTTAATTAGTAATTAACTCCTCTTCCGTGAATTCACAGTGTTTGATGAGACCTGCTTAGGCAGTGCGGAGTGAGACGTATTTATGTATGATTAATTATCGGTCCTGGTGACAGTTAATTAATTGCTCGAGGTTAATTAGGGTAATTAGCACTCATTAGTAAGTAAAAGTAATTAATGATACACAGACTGTTGAGAAGCCACCCACTTGGGGTAGGCTTAGTTAACGTAACTCAATTGGGATGTAATTAGTGGTCCGTTTGACCTTAATTAAGAATTACTCACTGAATACTTGCAAGGAGTCAAGTGTGATGTAATTTAAGAGTTTGAGTTATTGTGACAAGAGGACTTGTGTTAACGTAGAGTACTATCATGTTGCTGTCTAGCGTGAGACACTTGTTATGTGATTAAAGTAGTACTTGTTGCTGACTGCTGTGATCAGTCAATTTCCATCATTATTCACATAATCAATGTTGTAATTGATTAAGGCAATTTCTTTTGGTTATCGTCTAGTGACGAGGGTAAAGTAACTTAGGGATTAGTGGAGCTGTGTCCCAGAATCCCACCTTGCCTGACTTTGTTCACTTTAGTTGTGATAGGGGGAGTCACTGTTAGACTACCCGCCTGGTTACGGGGGTCGCTCCTGTTGGGCGGGAGGACCTTAAGTTCGTGATTAGAGTAGCTGACACCTTAAGTCGTGTCACTATTGATTGCTTGCTTGTGTCATCAGTGGATAACTTTTGTTCAGTTCATGTTTTCAGCCCGAAGTGTCAGCAGGATGGAGCCTGCTGTCATTTCTCGAGGGGCTGTTGAATAGCTGTGTTGCAAATGCCACTGGTTGGACTTTAACGTAATTAAATCACTCGCTGCGGTGTAACTTAGTCTGTGATATTTTTCTTTGAATTTGCAATATTGCGTCATCAGTGGGCACACCTGTGTTCAGGTTAGTTCAGTATGCAGCCACACAGCAAGGGTTGCTATTTAGCTGTTGGTTATGGTGCCACTGGATGGACATTAACGTAAAGATTAATTTGAGGAAGGGTGCTGGAGTTGCCAGTGAACCCATTAGTTATTGATGTCATTGAAAGGCTACTGATTTGATTGCATTGCAACCGCTATTGCAGGTGTAGACTGCACTGAGGCGTAGAACAGATAGGAGGTTACTGGAGACGTGTTTCAGAACTCACTGTGTCATTTGTTGTAATTGTGATTATAGATCTGTTAGTTCTTGCTTGCTTGTTGATTTCTCTGTGGGCACGCTTATGTTCGAGTTAGTTCATTATGCAGTCCGAGGGGCTGGTGTCTAGCTGTCATTGATAGTGTCACAGGAAGGACTTCGAGTAACGTCATTGACATTCTTTTGTTTTGATGTAGTAGTCTAGTCTCTTGTTATAAATAAATTGTTATTTTGTTAAACGGTCTTTAATGTCAACCTTCAACTATTCTGTGCCACTCCCATGTTCTGATATATTGATATTGTTGTTTTGATCTTTGATATGACGGCTGTGCTCTTGGGAATTCGAATTCCAATTCATAGCGCCACAACAATATAAAATTTGATTGTGAGAACCCGTCGGTTACCCTTTATTGGTTTTAACGTCATGTTTAACTAGGAGGAACCAGCGGCCTATTGTGGACAGGTTTTCACCCCTGCTGGTGGAAGCCTGGCGGTTTGCTCCCGCTTCTCCTTTTTCTACTGGACTCATGCTTAACTGCCAAGAGCAGCCTTTAAACTTGTAGTCCACCTCCTAAGGTAGGCGTAGAGAAAAATCTCACAAGTGGCAAGAACACATTAAATAAATCTAAATATGAGGCAGGTGTGTATCTCTATCACTCTCACCTTTTCAGTGGTTAAGTAGCAGCAAGAATTATGGAGGGGTAATACAACGAGATGGAATTTTGTGTTTTCTTAAAACTCAAGAGATCATATTCATATCAACAGGCAAGCAAGTACAATGCAGAAGTCGCTCTCTCCACATATAATTGGGCACACCTATATGGCAACTCTCTCCCCCCTCGCGTCAAATGTCAAAATCAGCTGAGCGATTCTCACTGCGCGAATGTTCGTTTGTTTGTTTGTCTGGCGTGAGGCGCCTGCTTCTTTAAATTCTCAAGAATCACTGTATTGACACACAACACAATTACTGCTATAATGGCAATAGAACGCAAAGGAATCACTGCATTGATCTTGAGCTCAATCAAATATTTCTATAATGATAAACACAGTAGCCCACAGTAACGCATTCAACACCGTAATTTCACGGTAATGATAATATACGTAATGAGACACTGCACTATCCTTCAACACCGTAGTTCACTTAAATGGCAATGACATAGAAAAAACCTGTACACATAAAAGTCATTCAATACACAAGCATATATATATGGATCAATTCATCAAATCAATAATAGAATGATAAATACTGGGCTCACAGCCTAACACCAATAACTGGTACACTTTGTATATATATATATATATATATATATATAATATATATATATATATATATATATATTCTCTGGCATAAGTTATACCATAAATGTCACATGAAAGAATTCATCACTTAACACAGCAAACTCTTCAATAATAATACGGGTGCATCCACACCACAAAATATCCTGTGAGAGCTTTCTACAGCCTCACTTCTCAGAACTGTGTCCTTCCGTGACATTGGTGAGCCTTGCTCACGACATACAAAATACTCTGGCTAAGTAATATAGCTGACTAAAGGGGAATTGGGAGGGAAAATTAAATTACCTACTTCCACCTCACTGTGCTTTCTAGCCCTCCGGTGAGAGTTGAATTGTAGCTCCCCTGATGTATACTCCAGGAACTCCACCAACGTCCCAAAATAAACGTGTCGTCTCCGTGCCTTTCCACTGCAGGTCTGTGCTCCTCCACGACTTCTGGAATGGTTGGAGTCGGTCTCCTGGCCGTCGACTTCTCCTCTCAACTACGGCTGCCCACCTACGTCTCGGCTGCAGACATACTGATTCCCAATTAGTTTTCTTCTTCCCACTGGTTCCCGGTTACTGGGTCCAGCCACTTCGTCGTCACAAAAACGGGTGATCTGTCTCATACGTCACTGCACAGGCCTCGTTTCTTCTTGCACAGTACCTGTCCCCAGGAGCACTTGTTGCTCAATATTCCGTCGATTCCCCCTCTGGCTCAACACATGAACGAAGGAAGACTTCACAGGGTACTGGCAGACTTCCGGTGACGCGTAAGATCCTCAGGAAGCGTGATATTATTGTCAAACTGACAGGACCATCGTTCACACATCCAACCTGGTTGACGTGTCAGTCAAACTGGTTTCCTCACGGTGGAATGGCCCAGCCACACACCATCTCCTAACCGGGTGAACGGTCACAGACGTCACATACGTCACTGCACAGACCACTTCTTGCAACGCACCTGTCCCGGAGCACTTGTTGCTCAATATTCCGTCAATTCCTTCTTCTGGTCCAACACATGAACTAAGGAAGACCTCACAGAGTGCGTGCAGACTACAGGAGACGCGTACATCCACCGGAGCTTGGGTAAACTGTCCTCTTCACAGGATCCCCGGTCGCATGTCTTGCCTCTCTGACGTGCCGTGTGAGACTGGTGGCGCCATAGAGGCACGATCTCTGGACCCCCCTGCTCTCGTGACGTCATACCCGCCAGGGGCGGTTTTCACTGGCTCCTTGCGCCACATCACTGTCAGTGACCAATCTGGTGCCACTGACGTCACACAGTTTTGGCAGCAAAACGGAGGGGCCAGCGCCATATTGGCGTCCTAAAGGGCCTAAACAACAGGCCAAATCTTCCTTCTTTTGCGATTTTCTCGCAAACGCGTGCACACTCCACGCTGCCCCACATATCAAATTGTAACCCGCAACGTAGAGAACGCTCGGGAAAAGTGGATGTGACTCTTACAGCTGGCGTGGGAAAAATATAAGGGGGGAACACAGTCACAGTGGCTAAAGTCGTAGCGGTGGCAGTGGTTGATGCTGTAGTCATGAGGAGTTCCTCAGGAACATTAAACGTCGGTAGACCATTAGCAGCGTAGAGTATGTTTAGAAGTTGTACGAATACCTTGTAGTTCGTGCCTGCATAATTTCTGCCAGGCGTGTAAGTTCAGAGACGGTACTATGAACGGTGTTGAGGGCCAGCTACTGGTGTGGTAAAGGCTGGCTTGATGATTGGCCAGAGAGAGGTTGTGGCTGTTGCGGCTGAGTCGATGATTGGTTGGCGGACTGGGAGCAAGGCCCTCTTGGCTGGCTGGCTGCATGGTAGCTCCTGCACCATCCAGAAGCTCCACGAAGTTGGCGGCTTGCACGTTGAAAGTTGTTGGTGCACGGCGAGTGGTGTTGACCCGTCTGGCGTCGGTCATGTTGATATCTGCAAGTCTTCGGGGGCACTCAGCGGAGACGGCAGTGTGTTCACCTTGACAGTGATGGCTGTGGAGAAAGTGGTTGGTGCAGTCTGTGAAGTGGCGGTTCTCGGCGCACTTGCCGCACCGTTGGTATTGAGATGTACAATTCATTGTGAAGTGCTCGTAGCTATAGCACTTATAGCATCGTTGAAGCCAGTAATAGTGTTCTTTGGTGATCTGTCGAGGAGTACTGGCGATACCAAAGCACCTGAAGCCGTTGTTAGCAGCAAAAGTAGCTTCCTCAGGCTCCTTCATGATAGAGAGGTGGCTGTCAGGTACAGGAATGAACTTGACAGTGACAGTGGTCAAAGAAGGGGTTCTGCTCGTTAATACTAGTGATGATGTCGGTGGCAGCTTTTTCAGAGAGCACGGAGCTCACTCTCCGAACAAACACCGTCCTGACTGCTAGGTAGTGACGTGGTGGGGTGAGGATCATGTGCGCCTCCTCATGAGCGGTGAGCGTGGTGGGGTCGAACAGACCCTGTACAGCTGCGGCACTGATGAACAGCAGTTGGGGTCCTCCATCGTCGACGACGTCCAGTGCTGCAACAGTAGTTCTTGTAGTGATCAAGTCCAGGATCTCTGGTCGGGTAAGCCTCGGAGTAAGTACCGGGTAAGGAAAGGTCCCCTCTGAATCGCACGTTGATCCGGTAGATCATGGTACACAGGCTGGGCAAAAGTCGGGTGAGGAAGGGCGGCAGTGGTAGTGCTTCTTCATTCTTGGTAGGAACAGTCTGTCCTCTGGTGTGTCTTCATTCTTGAGTCTTCTTTCTTCTTAATTCTTGTTTCTATTTGTTTCTACTTGTTCCTTCTTCATTCTTCTTTGATTGGCTTCTTGTCATCATTTTTGGTTTATATTCCTGGTAATCATTTGGTATAAGTAGTGGTTCGAGAGTAACTTCATCACATAGTTCCTAAATTCTGAGGTTGTTGCCAATGGTGCGCAGCCGTCGAGTAGTGGACAGTCTGGGGAAGGTTTAACAAGATATAAGACTGAGGCTTCTGCACTAGTAAATTACACCAAATAAAATAAAGGGAGTTTTATGGCTTAAACCGAGATTTGAATCCAATTTCCTTGATGCAATATTTCCTTTATTTATTTATGTATACAAGAGTTCCTATATACTAGTTCTTATCTATATAAGATCTTATATTCGAGTTATTGTTTATTATAATTTTATTATTTATTAGTATATTATTTTTTAATTATCAGTATTAATACTAATATTAGTACTTATTATTTACGAGTTCTTATATATCGAAAAGCCACTAGCACGCATAGCGTTTCGGGCAGGTCCTTAATCTTAATTTTTCTTAATACCTTGCCTTAATACGACCAGTCAATTCGATTAACAACCAGGTCCCTATTCACTGCTGGGTGAACAGAGGCGTACAGTTAAGGATTGGCGCCAAGTCGATCCTCCCCGGCAAGGATACGAACCGAGGCCAAACGCGGCGAGTGTTTACCACTGCGCCATGGGGACTGCTTCTATATATTGCAGCTCCAGATATATCAAAATATTTGCCAGCTAAGTAAAAGATACTTGCCGGCTAAGTAAAAGATACTTGTCACTACGTAATAGATACTTGCCAGATAATTAAATATAACTAGCTAGGT
>WNGS01163521.1:158954-174169 GCA_020271785.1 Procambarus virginalis
ACAGGAAGCAGCTGCAATCAGAGAGCGTGAAGCTGCCAAGCAGGGGGAAGAGACGAACGCGAGCTCCAGACTCAATGAAAGAAGATGGCCGCACTGAAGAAGAAGAAAGTGAACGTGAGTTGGCCTTATACAAAGAGCGACTCGAGATACAACGTGAACACGACAAACGGCAGGCAGAAACAGTTCTAAATGTCGTGACGAGAACTCACGAGGGACGCTGCACACCAAGCTCAACTCCAACAAGCTGCAGCTAGTCTTCCTCAAGTTTCAATGTCTCCCATGCAAGTAAGTTAATGCCCCCGTTCATCGAAACGGAGGTTGATGTGTTCTTCACTACTTTTGAGACCCTTGCTAATCAACTTAGTTGGCCTGACGACCAATGGGCTACCCTTCTCCGAGTACATTTAACAGGTAGAGCAGCCGTCACACTCAGCACTTTGGCATCGGAAAACGACTACACCACCTTGAAGCAAGCTGTGTTGGACGCCTACCTTCTCTCCACCGAAAGCTATCGACGAAAGTTCCGTGACTACGTCAAGGCAAGTACCACCACCTTCTTAGAATTTGCTAACACCAAACGGAGATATTTCATGAAATGGCTGGAGGCAGCACATGTCTCTACTTTTCCAGAGCTTGTCAACCTCATACTGGTTGAAGAATTTTTGAGACGTGTACCTCCTCCTGTCCGCCTATACTTAGCAGACAAAGAAGAGACCGATTTGGTGAAGTGCGCGAAGTCAGCTGACACTTACAGCCTCATCCACCGGCTGACACCAGAACCTACCAGTAAGAAGTCTTGGTACAGTTACGAGAAAGCGAGCCCAGATCAAGGTACCTCTCAACTGTACTGCAGGTATTGTCGACTCTATGGACATACCATAGAAAAATGTGGTCCCAATCTAAAGGTAACATAGAACCTCCTAAGCCCAAACCTACTCACCCTAAGTCCGGTAAGCCTGTAATGAATGTTGGTGTTCATGCTAATGATCTCTCTCTCTTTAGCAAGCATCTATATCCAGGAACTATCACTACCCACGGTTCAGATTCAGAGGGACGTTTTGGACTTAAGATCCTGCGGGACACAGCGGCTCTACAATCGATCGTCTTGAAATCAGCTGTGCCCAACGTCGCCTACACAGGAGAGACTGTATTCATCACTGACCTTACTGCTACTACTCCTTATCCTCTTGCCAGAGTTTACCTAGATTGTCCCTTCGTGACCGGTGAAGTCCAAGTCGCCGTCAGGGAAAAGCCTTTTCCCATGCCTGGAGTGCAACTTCTCCTGGGCAACGACTTGGCAGAAGACCAACAACCAAACAACCTGATCGTCAAGGACATATCCCAGGTGAGCAACTCTGTGTTGGATAACCCGATTTTTGAGCATGTTCCAGCAAAGGTTCAAGAGAGTGATGAAGGTTCTCCTCCTGTTATGGTGACCACCCGTGCTCAAGCTGCACGACCACAGCCAGCTGACTCTACTGCTACCGCTGTCCCTCAGGACTCTTCGAAACTACCCCAAATCTGACCGCTTTGGAGTTCCGTAAGTTACAGAGAGATGATCTTACCTTGACACCATTATTCTTTCAGGCTGAGACCCAATCCGACAGTGTTCCTGGGTTCTTTATGGAGAACGAATTACTCTATCGCAGGTATAGACCCAGTAAACTGAAGGACGAGGACGATTGGGCAGACGTTGAACAACTAGTGATTCTTACCAGCCTGCGGCCCACGATTCTACACCTGGCCCACGGAGCATTGTCACACTACGGGTTCAACAAGACTTACCATGGAATTCGACAAGACTACTACTGGCCAGGTATGGTTAACGATGTAAAGAATCATGTCAAACTGTGCCACGTGTGTCAGTTAGCCGGGAAACCGAACGTTTCCATTCCCAGAGCACCACTGATACCCATCCAGGTGCCTGAGGAACCGTTCCACAGACTTATTATTGACTGTGTTGGTCCTTTGCCTCGGACCACTGCCGGCAACGCCTATATCTTAACCATCCTGTGTCCTACCACCAGATTCCCGATAGCAGTTCCAGTGAAAAATATTACAGCTGCTACAGTGGTGAAGAATCTACTGAAAATCTTCACCCAGTATGGATTTCCGAGGGAGATTCAGAGCGACTGTGGTACCAACTTCACCAGTGATCTCTTCAAACGGACTCTGGAGGAGTTTAACATCAAACAGGTACTGTCCAGCCCCTATCATCCTGCTTCACAGGGTTCTCTCGAGCGTAGTCATCAGACTATCAAGGCACTCTTAAAAAAGTTTTGCAATGAGACCTCAAAGGATTGGGATAGGCAACTTGATCTCATTATGTGTATTTTCAGAAGTCTTCCCAACGAGTCACTAGGAGTATCTCCTTATGAGATGCTCTACGGACGTAAGTGCCGTACACCTCTCAAGGCTTTCAAGGATTCTCTACGTGATGCCACCTTCAGTGAGCATCAGAATGTGCCCCAGTATCTTCAAAACCTCCGACACATTCTAGAGAGGGTCCATTCCTTTGCTAGCAACAACCTACAGAAAGCCCAAGAGAGGATGAAGACTCGTTACGACCAGCACTGCCAAGTAAGGAAGTTTAAACCGGGAGACTTAGTTCTTGCCTATTTCCCTATCCCAGGTTCTCCTTTACAGAACAGGTTCTCAGGACCCTACCGTGTTAAGGAGTGCCGGAACAACTTCAACTACGTTCTCGAGACCCCCGATAGGCGGCGGAAGGCCCAGCTGTGCCACATCAATCTGCTCAAGCCCTATCATGGGGTTCCTCCCACTGTGTTAACCAACTTTACCTCATTTACAGATCCATACAGCCACAGTGAGACCTTCCCTGCTTCTCCTTCCGAAAACGCTGACACTGAGACAGCGCTTTCTAATTCGGAAATCCTTACTGACCTTCACAATCATTTTCAGGACGATAATAGTGCTTCACTCATCAAACTCATCAGAGAACATCAGGAGTTGTTTCGAGATGATCCCCAAGAGTGTACTGTGACTTGGCACGACATCCAACTGCTACCTGACACCCAGCCGATTCGCCAACCGTTCTACAGAATCAGCCCTAGCAAAACGGAAGTCATGCGTGCTGAGGTACAGTATCTCTTGGACCATGGACTGGCTACCCCCTGTGAGTCCCCCTGGGCCTCACCATGCATCCTGGTACCCAAACCTCACGGCAAAATCCGTCTTTGCACGGATTATAGGAAATTAAACAGTGTCACCGTGAAGGATGCCTACCCATTACCTAGGATAGACGACATCCTTGATGCCATTGGTAATGCCCGCTACCTGTCCCAGATGGACTTACTCAAGGGCTATTACCAGGTGAGCTTAACGGAGCGAGCTAAAGAACTGTCTGCCTTTATAACCCCTTTCGGCTTTTCAGGTACAACCGCCTTCCCTTTGGACTCTGCAATGCCCCGGCCACCTTTCAGAGAGCTGTCAACCGCGTCATCCAGGGCTTGGACAACACCTACGCCTATTTGGATGATATCGTTGTAGCATCCAACACCTGGAGCGAACACCTGCTCCAGCTACAACGATTGTTCTACAAGCTCCTGAAAGCCGGCCTCACCATCAATCTGGGCAAGTCCACCTTCGCGAAAGGTAAAGTGCGGTACCTGGGTCATGTTATAGGGAGTGGCAGCCTGGCTCCGTTAAATATCCACATTCAAGCAATCCAACAGTATCCACAGCCTACTACCAGGAAGCAGCTCCTGCGCTTCCTTGGTCTTGCTTCCTATTACCGTAGGTTTGTGAAGAACTTTAGCACTGTTGCAACCCCCTTAATCACCTTAACCAGTCCCAAGCAACGGTATAATTGGACCAGGGAGCAAACCGTTGCCTTCGAACAACTCAAATTCCTCCTCTGTTCTAATCCTATTCTCGCCTCACCAGATATCAAAAAGCCTTTCATCCTCCATGTCGACGCCAGTGGTACCGGCATCGGAAGTGTCTTAATGCAGCAGCGAGGCGAGGAGGTTCTACCTGTCAGCTACTACAGTTGCAAGTTGAAGCCTCATCAGAAAAACTATAGCACTATAGAGAAGGAACTCCTCTCCATCGTCCTGAGCTTACAACACTTTGCACCATATCTGCACGGTGCTAGGTCCACTACCATCTATTTGGACCACAACCCTCTAAGATTCCTACATCAAGCCCAATTCAATAACCAACGTCTGCTGCGATGGGCTTTATACCTTCAAGGCTTCAATCTGAAGATCTGTTATATTAAGGGGCCTGATAACATCATCGCTGACGCCCTCTCCAGAGTGCATGAGGTAGAGGCAGCTCCACCTCTCACTCTACCTCCCGTGAACGTGACTCCACCAGAACCGCAGGCTTCGGGGGAGAGTTGTGACGATAATCTCTCCCAGAGATTTAGCCTGCTCCTTCTGCTAGAATCACGTTCAACACAATATTCAAGATACGTTATTCAGTGGCTTAAACGTATATATCAAGACAGCCACACGCACCTGCAACTCCCTCCTCCCCCTACTCCTGCACACCTGGTCGATCCGCCAACTGCTACTCCCAGCCAAACTACCGACTTGCGGCCGTCCTGCATTCTCATTGGCCGTTAACAACACACCACTCCAGCTCCACGTTAATCACATTCCTCGCAAGCCAATGTCAGGACCGCCAGCAGTTCTCCAGTCAGAATATATCTAGTGCTCTTGCTGTGAACACCTACTTGACCCACCTTGTGTGATCAAATAGAGGTTGATAGCTTGCGCATATATTCCCAGCACCATTTATCTTTGTATTCCTGTTAACGTAACCAATTCCCCCCTTTTTCAGTTTGTTATATATATTTTTACATGTTTTACTTTTACATTATTTTAAATGCCAAGGAATTGTCTTTATTTTATTTTGTTTTCTAGATTAAGTAAAGTGCATTTTTATATTTTGTGTTTTCGTGTATCTTACCTTACCTTACCACAGATTATCAGACAAGCAGTCACTTTTTTTTTTTCTTTTTTTATAACTTGCATGTATGTGGCCCAGCATTGACATCTGCTATTTGGAAGACTGCCGACCACCATTTCCAACACGTTACCGTCACAATATATATATATATATATATATATATATATATATATATATATATATAATCAAAGAGTTATAAGATACCATGATGAGCATTTTCTGTTGACAAAAATATATTTATGAACGAAAATGTAATATAATCAAAGCAAAAATGTAAATAAATAAAAAAAGGAAAACATATAATCAGAATAAATTATAATTAGGAATGGTTAACATCTGAAGGCCACTGAACGTCTGAACGTTAACTTTAAGCAGAATCACTATTTATTTGTCTGAGAAAATATACGCTCAGAGGTGTTCATGGAAAGTCAGAGAGTCCTACTGGAAAGTCTCACTGGATAGTCTTAATAGACAGTCCCACTGGAGAGTCACACTGGTGAGTCACACTGGCGAGTCACCCTGGCGAGTCACACTGGTGAGTCACACTGGTGAGTCACACTGGTGAGTCACACTGGTGAATCACACTGGTGAGTCACACTGGTGAGTCACAGTAGTGAGTCGACTGGAGAGTCCCATTGAAGAGTTACACTGGAGAGTCACACTGGAGAGTCCCACTGGAGAGGAGGAGCAGGAGCTGTAGCAGGTGGTCGAGGGTGGGCGTCAGTAGGGAGGAGATCTGCCTGTGTATCTGGAGAGATGGCGATGTCAGAGGCTAAAGCAGTATTAGTGGCTGAAGTCGTAGCGGTGGCAGTGGTTGATGCTGTAGTCATGAGGAGTTCCTCAGGAACATTAAACGTCGGTAGACCATTAGCAGCGTAGAGTATGTTTAGAAGTCGTGCGAATACCTTGTAGTTCGTGACTGCATAATTTCTGTCAGGCGTGTAAGTTCAGAGACGGTACTATGAACGGTGTTGGGGGCCAGCTACTGGTGTGGTGAAGGCTGGCTTGATGATTGGCCAGAGAGAGGTTGTGGCTGTTGCGGGTGAGTCGATGATTGGTTGGGGACTGGGAACTAGGCCCCCATTGGCTGGCTGGCTGCATGGTAGCTCCTGCACCATCCACAAGCTCCGGGAAGTTGGCGGCTTGCACGATGAAAGTTGTTGGTGCACGGCGAGTGGTGTTGACCTGTCTGGCGTCGGACATGTTGGTTTCTGCAAGTCTTCGGGGGCACTCAGCGGAGACGGCAGTGTGTTCACCTTGACAGTGATGGCTGTGGAGAAAGTGGTTGGTGCAGTCTGTGAAGTGGTGGTTCTCGGCGCACTTGCCGCACTGTTGGTCCTGAGATGTACAATTCTTTGTGAAGTGCTCATAGCTATAGCACTTACAGCATCGTCGAAGCCAGTAATAGTGTTCTTTGGTGATCTGTCGAGGCGTACTGGCGATACCAAAGCACCTGAAGCCGTTGTTAGCAGCAAAGGTAGCTTCCTCAGGCGATGTAAAGGTGACCTTCATGATGGAGAGGTGGCTGTCAGGTACAGGAATGAACTTGACAGTGACAGCAGTCAAGGAAGGGGTTCTGCTCGTTAAAGCTAGTGACGACGTCGTTGGCAGCTTTTTTCAAAGAGGAGGGAGCTCGCTCTCCGAACAAACACCGTCGTGGCTGCGAGGTAGTGACGTGGTGGGGTGAGGATCATGTGCGCCTCCTCATGAGCGGTAAGCGTGGTGGGGTCGAACAGACCCTGTACAGCTGCGGCACTGATGAACAGCAGTTGGGGTCCTCCATCGTCGACGACGTCCAGTGATGCAACAGCAGTAGTTCTTGTAGTGATCAAGTCCAGGATCTCTGGCCGGGTAAGCCTCGGAGTAAGTACCGGGTAAAGCAAGGTCCCCTCTGAATCGCCCGTTGATCCGGTAGATCATGGTACACAGGCTGAGTAAAAGTCGGGTGAGGAAGGGCGGCAGTGGTAGCGCTTCTTCATTCTTGGTAGGAACAGTCTGTCCTCTGGTGGTGTCTTCATTCTTGAGTCTTCTTTCTTCTTACTACTTCTTGTTTCTATTTGTTTCTACTTGTTCCTTCTTCATTCTTCTTTGATTGGCTTCTTGTCATCATTTTTTTGTTTATATTCCTGGTAAGCATTTGGTATAAGTAGTGGTTCGAGAGTGGCTTCATCACATAGTTCCTAAATTAACTGAGGTTGTAGCCAACGGTGCGCAGCCGTCGAGTAGTGGACAGGTCTGGCGAAGGTTTAACAAGATATAAGACTGAGGATTCTGCACCTGTAAATTACGCCAAATAAAATAAAGGGAGTTTTATGGCTTAAACCGAGATTTGAAACTAATTTCCTTTATGCAACTAAACCCATTTGTTTATTTATACAAGAGTTCCTATATACTAGTTCTTATATCTTATATAAGATCTTATATTAGAGTTATTGTTTATTATAATTTTATTATTTCTTATTGGTATAGTTTTTTTAATTTTCAGTATTAATACTAATATTAGTACTTACTGTTTACGAGTTTTTATATATCGAAAAGCCACTAGCACGCATAGCGTTTCGGGCAGGTCCTTAATCTTAATTTTCCTTAATACGACCCGCCAATTCGATTAACAACCCGGTTCCTATTCACTGCTGGGTGAACAGAGGCGTACAGTTAAGGATAAGCGCCAAGTCAATCCTCCCCGGCCAGGATACGAACCCAGGCCAAACGCAGCGAGTGTTTTACCTCTGCGCCATGGTGATGGCGCAGAGGTATCTGAGAACTGCTTCTATATATTGCAGTTCCAGTTATATCAAGATACTTGCCATCTATGTAAAAGATACTTGCCAGCTAAGTAAAAGATGCTTGCCAGCTAAGTAAAAGACATTTGCCAGCTAAGTAAAAGATACTTGTCAGCTAAGTAACAGATACTTGCCAGATAATTAAATATAACTAGCTAGGTTAATTAATATTTAAATTATTCAGTGCAATTGTTAAAAAATTAATATAACTTGCAATAAATGAATTCCCCTCAATAAGATTAAAGTCATCATGTTTGCCATTGTTTATATATATATAAATGATCGAACCAGGGCACACTACATTAAAATTAAGGTTTATTCTCACAACCTGAGAGAAATGTATTCACGAAGCAGGTAATTGAGAACAGCGTCATTCCTTCAGGTCTCCCTCAGAGAAGAGGGAACCACTTCAGGATTACTTGAGAAGAGAAGCCAAACTATCTACTTCTACAAACAGCTAAGATATAAATGGTTTTTTGAGTAGCCTCGTTTATTTTCATTTAACTACTCAGAACTATCTCCTGGATGAGGGCATGTATGCGAGCCCAGTGCCA
Source organism: Procambarus virginalis (assembly GCA_020271785.1). Taxonomy (NCBI): domain Eukaryota; kingdom Metazoa; phylum Arthropoda; class Malacostraca; order Decapoda; family Cambaridae; genus Procambarus; species Procambarus virginalis. The sequence continues at coordinate 167,230 of WNGS01163521.1, forward strand.
GCTGGAGCCTGTGGTCACCACACACCTGGAGCCTAGTGCCAGCTGGTGCCTGTGGTCACCACACACCTGTAGCCTAGTGCCAGGTGGTGCCTGTGGTCACCACACACCTGTAGCCTAGTGCCAGGTGGTGCCTGTGATCACCACACACCTGGAGCCTAGTGCCAGCTGGTGCCTGTGGTCACCACACACCTGTAGCCTAGTGCCAGGTGGTGCCTGTGGTCACCACACACCTGTAGCCTAGTGCCAGGTGGTGCCTGTGATCACCACACACCTGGAGCCTAGTGCCAGCTGGAGCCTGTGGTCACCACACACCTGGAGCCTAGTGCCAGCTGGTGCCTGTGGTCACCACACACCTGTAGCCTAGTGCCAGGTGGTGCCTGTGGTCACCACACACCTGTAGCCTAGTGCCAGGTGGTGCCTGTGGTCACCACACACCTGTAGCCTAGTGCCAGGTGGTGCCTGTGGTCACCACACACCTGTAGCCTAGTGCCAGGTGGTGCCTGTGGTCACCACACACCTGGAGCCTAGTGCCAGCTGGTGCCTGTGGTCACCACACACCTGGAGCCTAGTGCCAGCTGGTGCCTGTGGTCACCACACACCTGGAGAGCCTAGTGCCAGCTGGTGCCTGTGATCATCACACACCTGGAGAGCCTAGTGCCAGCTGGTGCCTGTGATCACCACACACCTGGAGAGCCTAGTGCCAGCTGGTGCCTGTGATCACCACACACCTGGAGAGCCTAGTGCCAGCTGGTGCCTGTGATCATCACACACCTGGAGAGTCTAGTGCCAGCTGGTGCCTGTGATCACCACACACCTGGAGAGCCTAGTGCCAGCTGGTGCCTGTGATCACCACACACCTGGAGAGCCTAGTGCCAGGTGGTGCCTGTGATCACCACACACCTGGAGAGCCTAGTGCCAGCTGGTGCCTGTGATCACCACACACCTGGAGAGCCTAGTGCCAGGTGGTGACTGTGATCACCACACACCTGGAGAGCCTAGTGCCAGCTGGTGCCTGTGATCACCACACACCTGGAGAGCCTAGTGCCAGGTGGTGCCTGTGATCACCACACACCTGGAGAGCCTAGTGCCAGCTGGTGCCTGTGATCACCACACACCTGGAGAGCCTAGTGCCAGCTGGTGCCTGTGATCATAAAGATCACTCCCAGAACTTATCATTCATGAAATACATCAATTTGTTTTCAGCAATTTCCTATAACCCAGGAATGAGACGCTCAGGGTAAAGCCTGTGGTCTTAACGTACTAATTGTTTTGGCTTCAATCTGTTAATTATCCGGAAAATGCTTCACCCTCACACACACACACACACACACACACACACACACACACACACACACACACACACACACACACACACACACACACACACACACACACACACACACACACACACACCACACACACACACACACACACACACACACTCTGACGAGGATCGACATGTTTACAGAAGTAGAGTCCTACATGTCGATTACGACATGTGGTTGGTTACCCAACCAAGATGAGTGGTTACAGCCCTGGACTGGCGGGGGCATGGAGACCCTGGCTGACCCGGGTTCGAGTCCTTGACGGGTTAAGAGTTTTCGGATATATATATATATATATATTATATATATATATATATATATATATATATATATATATATATATATATATATATATATATAACATTAACTTATGTCTCTCCTACTTTGACAGGGTAAGACAGCTGCTATAGAAACTAGTGTGTTATTAAGCATTTTACCACAGAGGGTGATTAAGATGCCTTTTACAAGCTCAGGTTATAGTTACATCACATATATTATATAACTGATGCATTATATAGACAATCTTGGGTACAAGTCCAATATATCATCAAGTGTTCCAGTATTCATATAATATTTTCAGAGGTCAGCATATCTCAGCCCAGGAGGGCGGAAGCCAGTCAGTGTGGGACATTGTACAATATAATGTACGAGGGAATACATGTTTACTCTTACAAGTAAATATGTAATCTTGAGGAAGATTATATGTGTGAAATATGCAATAGTGAGGACCTGGTTTGAGCAGGGGATAGGTGGCCAGACGGTACGGTGTGTGTCCTACAAGGATCTATGTGTCGAGAAGGGGATAGGTAGCCAGCAAGGGATAGGTGGCCAGCAGGTGGAGATATGCTCCTGGCGTAGAATATATCTGGAGAAGATACATACACCTCCTCCAGGGTGTATACTACCTTGCGACACATGCGGCAACTCTACTAGACTAGCCTCGCCTCTAGCCTAGCCTCGCCTCTAGCCTCGCCTCTAGCCTAGCCTCACCTCTAGCCTAGCTTCACCTCTAGCCTAGCCTCGCCTCTAGCCTAGCCTCACCTCTAGCCTAGCCTCACCTCTAGCCTAGCCTCACCTCTAGCCTAGCCTCGCCTCTAGCATAGCCTCGCCTCTAGCCTAGCCTCGCCTCTAGCCTAGCCTCGCCTCAAGCCTAGCCTCGCCTCCAGCCTAGCCTCGCCTCTAGCCTAGCCTCACCTTTAGCCTAGCCTCGCCTCTAGCCTAGCCTCACCACTAGCCTAGCCTCACCACTAGCCTAGCCTCACCACTAGCCTAGCCTCACCTTAGCCTAGCCTCACCTCTAGCCTAGCCTCACCTCTAGCCTAGCCTCACCTCTAGCCTAGCCTCACCTCTAGCCTAGCCTCACCTCTAGCCTAGCCTCACCTCTAGCCTAGCCTCACCTCTAGCCTAGCCTCGCCTCTAGCCTAGCCTCGCCTCTAGCCTAGCCTCGCCTCTAGCCTAGCCTCGCCTCTAGCCTAGCCTCGCCTCTAGCCTAGCCTCGCCTCTAGCCTAGCCTCACCTCTAGCCTAGCCTCGCCTCTAGCCTCGCCTCTAGCCTAGCCCGCCTCTAGCCTAGCCCCGCCTCTAGCCTAGCCTCGCCTCTAGCCTAGCCCCGCCTCTAGCCTAGCCTCTAGCCTAGCCTCGCCTCTAGCCTAGCCTCGCCTCTAGCCTAGCCCCGCCTCTAGCCTAGCCTCACCTCTAGCCTAGCCTCGCCTCTAGCCTAGCCTCGCCTCTAGCCTAGCCCGCCTCTAGCCTAGCCTCGCCTCTAGCCTAGCCCGCCTCTAGCCTAGCCTCACCTCTAGCCTAGCCTCACCTCTAGCCTAGCCTCACCTCTAGCCTAGCCTCGCCTCTAGCCTAGCCCCGCCTCTAGCCTAGCCTCTAGCCTAGCCTCGCCTCTAGTCTAGCCTCGCCTCTAGCCTAGCCCCGCCTCTAGCCTAGCCTCTAGCCTAGCCCGCCTCTAGCCTAGCCTCGCCTCTAGCCTAGCCGCGCCTCTAGCCTAGCCTCTAGCCTAGCCTCGCCTCTAGCCTAGCCTCGCCTCTAGCCTAGCCCCGCCTCTAGCCTAGCCTCACCTCTAGCCTAGCCTCACCTCTAGCCTAGCCTCACCTCTAGCCTAGCCTCACCTCTAGCCTAGCCTCCCTCTAGCCTAGCCTCACCTCTAGCCTAGCCTCACCACTAGCCTAGCCTCACCTCTAGCCTAGCCTCACCACTAGCCTAGCCTCACCTCTAGCCTAGCCCCGCCTCTAGCCTAGCCTCACCTCTAGCCTAGCCCACCACTAGCCTAGCCTCACCTCTAGCCTAGACTCACCTCAGTCTGCTGAACTGGACGGAACCAACCCACACTGGTGGGGGAGCTGGACCTCACGTTTGTCTCCACCAGTATTTAAGAGTTGTGTCATTGGTCAGTTGACCATGCTCTGACCAGTGACCACTTTGCTTCAAGAACAGTTATTAATATAGCACTACCTCCCAGACCTCCAGCTCCCGAGCCCGGATGGTATTTTATCAAAGCAGATTGGACGACGTTACAAGAATCTCTCGAAACTTGTCACCAAAACTACACTCCTCCTGACAACACTGAAGATATGGAAAAAGATTTAGAAATACAATACATAGAGCAGCAAATCACTCCATCCCCAAGAAGAAAACAGTCACCCATCAACAAAAAGACCATTGGTATTACTGTGATAGGATCAAAGAACTACGTAACAGACCAAATTGTGCACGAAATAGTTTCAGGAGGGATAGAACTGAAGCTAATATAGCACTTCTTAGAGCTGTCCGAGATCATGTGCACGAAGAAACAGCAAAAGATCAGAGAAGAAAAATGGTTCGAGTGGTGTGCCAAGCTAAATCAGTATACATACTTGGGCGACATCTGGAGGCAGATCAACAAGGTCAAAGGAAAATTGGCTCCTGCTCGGCCCCCATCATGTTCATCCAGAGCAAGAAGCAGAGAGATTAGCAAATCTCTTTGCTTCAAGAGCCAGTTCCACTCAACTTCCTCAAGCAACTCTGACTCACCAACAAAACTTCAAGCAGCAAGTTGGTAAAAAACAGACGATGCTTTAGCCTTGCCTGACGAACTAGACCAACCTTTCAATCTGACAGAACTCAGAAGCTCTACAAAGAAAACTAAAAATACAGCTCCAGGCGAGGACAAAATCACTTACAACATGCTGGCCAAGCTAGGAGAAAAGGGTGAAGAAGCCTTCTTGAATCTCATCAACAGAGTATGGGTGACAAAAACTCCACCACTCTCTTGGAATAGTGCAATTATAGTTCCCATTCCAAAACTTGAAGTCCCAGAAAATCCAAGACCATTTACATTAACATTAATTAAATTATTAACAAGCTGTCTGGCCAAAACTGCGGAAAGAATGGCTCTTAATCGAACTGAATGGAAAGCCAATCCACTGCACCAAAATATGTTTGCTTACAGAAAAGGTGTTAGAACCACAGAATGCCTCACCTCCTAGTGGATCAAATCAATGAAAAACCTGGAATCCTTAATTTTCTGGGTCATGAAAAAACCTTCGAGCTAGACAATGCACCAGCTACACTTTGCTGCCTGGTGGATAAGGAAATCAAAGGACACGCTCTTGCCTTTGCCAAAGGAAGCCTGCTTAACCGAGAAGCTAAAGTCAAATTCCAAGGAAAACATCCTCCTCAAAGAGGCTGGAAAATGGAACTCCGCAGGGAGGAATACTAAGCCCCTTCCTCTTTAACTGTCTCATGGAACAATTCATGAAGCTCAAGTTACCAAAATCCAAATAGCTTAACTATGCAGCGACTTTGGGTCATTATCAATTGCAAAGACGCTGGGAATCATGCACAAAAATGCCTAGACATCATGAGCAGGGAAGCGGAACACATAGCAGTAAAATAAACAGCAATAAACCAAAAGCAATGGCCACTAAAATAAGAACTCAAGACATCAGACTCGCAATACAAGGACATGAAATTGAGTGGGTTACCTACTTTCAATACCTTGGAGTCATAAGAGTTATTAGAAATTCACTCAAGAAATTGAATATATTCGGCAACGTTGCACAGCCAGAAACTCATCTTTGCGTTCCCCGACAAGTCTTAGAGAGGGTGCAACTCTACCAGTACTCAAAATGTACTACGTTCAAGCAGTTAGGTCACTCATTGACTATGCTGTTCCTGCTCCTACATCCCTCAGTGATAACCAATGGGAGAAACTCCAAGTGTCACAAAATGATGCCCTCATAACATGCTGGGAGCACCTATGTGGACGCGTCGAGAGAATCTATGAATGGAAACTAACTTACCAGCCTTAGAAAACAGGATCAAAGAATATAAAAATTTGATGGAACCACCGCCAGACTGTCAATCAAAGATAGCATACACAGATCGCTTCATAGAAACCATCAGTAAAGAACGCATGCGTGGACAGATAATGTAGTCAAGATTCTAGAGAAAGTGGACTTGAAACTGACTATTAGAAACAAAGGAGAAGATAGCCCATATCAACACTTTCGGCAGCCTCCTCCATGGGAAGAATCGAGTCTAAGATAATCATTGAAGGATTACCAGTTAAAAAATCAGCTTGTGACTCGCAGAGGCTCAAAACAGTTATACAATAACAAATTGAAACCATCTCAAGACCTACAACGACTCACATCTTCACAGACGGATCAGTTAATCAAGAAAGAGGTTCAGTTGGGGCAGCAGTTTACACTAACAACCATGAAGCTTACTGGAGCATGAACAGTGGGTGCTCAACATTGCAAGCAGATTTATATGCCCTGAAAGAGGCCTTAAATTATGCAATTGAGAATAATTTAAAAGATATCATCATTCATACCGACTCTGAACCTTCGCTGCTGGCATTGTTATCCAGCCAGCACAGATATAATATACAACTCTTCCCATAATTCCTACATACAGGAAAGGAAGCACACAATCTAGGGCTGTCAATCACCCTAAATTGTATACCAAGTAACATTGGCATAGATGTAATGAAAAGCCAGACTCACTAGCAAAAGCTGCCACTGCTCTACCTGTTGGACAGGTTAAAATACTTGCAGTTTCTCACAGATTAAGGAGCAAATCTAAAAGATATAAGAGATATCGTAGAAGGGAAGGGGAAAGGAAAGCGCCAAGCCCTTACGACTATATAGCACCTGGAAGGGGTCAGGATAAGGATTTGGGATGGGACGGGGGAAGAAATGGTGCCCAACCACTTGGACGGTCGGGGATTGAACGCCGACCTATAAGAAAATACTCCCAACTATCAAAGGTCGCCACAGAGCCAAAGTAGTGGAAGGAAGATCCACTGCAATGTGGTACGAACAAGCCACTGGGTACTCCTCTTTCAAGCCTATCCAAAATATATCCAGAGACACTGCAGTAGCCTTACACAGACTCAGACTTGGTTACAAGTGCTGCTGGGAGGTAATAAACCTAATACATAAAGAGTGTCATATTTGTGGAACAAAACCAGAAATGCCACTATTACATTACTTACTGGAATGTGAAGCAACTGAAGCCCTGTATATAAAACTCAACATTCATCAACAGCTGTATTAAATGCAAAATCCCCAGCGACTACAATGGTCAGAAAAGCAGTGGAAGAATGGAACACAGTAGTGAACA
>WNGS01163521.1:210871-223907 GCA_020271785.1 Procambarus virginalis
TCATGGGCACTGTTGTCCTGTTGCACTGTTGTCTTGTGGCACTCTAGAGATTCACAATGGTATACGTCACGACACGCTCTCACTATTTGCACTCCAAAGGACACTTCCTGGTCTGCTCTCTCCCCTCTCCCAAGGTATAGATCTTTAAACTGAAGTTTTTAAGATATAAGAGTTTTAAGTTCAATTCTTAAATTACGATGCAAGTATAACATCAGTTCTCTATTGTCTGTAGAATTTTTAAAAGTGGTAATCACGGAAATATATATAATGTTACATTCTGGATAAGAGAGAGCTTACCCACTGTGATATAAATAATAACTTTGAAGATGTGGATATGATGAGTCCATCTCCTTCAAGGGCCAAAGTGGTGGTGGTAGAGGCAGGAAGAAGGTTGTATGACATTAGGAACACATTAACACCTTGGCCATCAAAGAAGGTACAGACGGTCTTCCTCGCGGCACCACATAACGTTCACGGAAGATGATCTGTGTTGCGTTGTTTTTATAGGTTTGAAGCGCAAGAGTACCCTTTGGCCACTTTATACCTATTCAGTGGTGCTAGAAGGCTCAAGACTTCAGCATCAGACTGTTTCTACATTCATTAATAAGGGGGCACCCAGCCTTTAGCCTAGCACGGTAGGTTTGTGTACGGCATCGGGCTGTGCCCGCACGCTCTCACGTGCACACGTGCTTTCATTCCGGCTCACGCATACCTCCCTGCACAAGAATTTCACCTTTTCGGTGTTGTTGTTTGACTGTCAGATGACCGTTGGGTGCTGTGCCTGATGCTCTAGGACAAGCAATGTATACTTGTTGCCTGCATGTCAAGATAACTCTTGCTGTTGCTTGAGGGACATTTAGAAAACTGGTGGATCGCGCTCAAGACGGTCTTGATAACTTCCATTACTTGTTTTTTTTTTTTTTTTGTTCATGTCCAAGCTATTCACTTTGGTGCCTGCTAGACGGATCGTAAATGATACCCTTTGGTGCTGCAGAAGACCGTCAAGAAACTTTGGTTGCTGCCAGAAGACGTAAGATATACTGCTTGGTGCTGCATAAGGACAGTAAGATAACTTTGGTGCTGCCAGAATACGTATTTTAACAACGATAACCACCTTTGGTGTCTGCACTAGAAGCACGTAAAAGGGCCCGGGATAACTTTGGTGCTGGCAGAAGACGTATAAGGCATAACTTTGGTGCTGGCAGAAGATGTTTAAAGTCGACTAACTTTGGGCTAGTTCAGCTCATTGATAAAGATAACTTTGGTGTTGTTGAAGACAACATATACGCCAACTCACCAGCATAAAGTACAACAGACCGCCCCTTACAAGTCAAACATTGTCGTTTTAATATTTTCACACTGGTCTTCAACCCAGTAATGTCCTTCAGTCCCTGCGTTCTTGCCAGCCACTCCTCAATGACCTCCTCCAGGCGCCCTCTACTCCATTGTTACCATTTTTTGGGACGGTGAGGCAATTTTGGTTATTGTGTGAGTTCAATCTGCAGGTCCGCCCCAATTTAAGACTTGAGCCCTCCTCGCCACACACCGGAGGAACGTTGAAACACGAGACCCCACTGCAACACAATGCACAAGGCACTTCATGCAAGAACACAGCATTTTGTCGGCCGTCGCAACCGAACGACAAGCGTGCACAAGCAGTGTGCTTGCCACTCACCTTGGTGTACGATAAGTCTCTGGAAACAGGAGACCCTGCCCAGAAATATGAAAGACGCTTAATTTTGTCCCAATATACAAAAAGTGGAACAGGCAAGAGGCACTGAACTACAGGCCAGTGTCCTTAACTTGTATACCATGCAAGGTGATGGAGAAGATCGTGAGAGGAAAACTTTGGACCCCCTTTCCTGTAGTCAACTCTCTTTTACCCGTCCTCTTGTTCCTTGGTCACAGGTTTGAATTCCATCATGTAGTCAAAGACTAGGACACAATGGTCGCTGGTCCCTAGAGGTATTTCACGTTCCAAATTCTCGATGTTTTCTACGTTCTGGGTGAAAATCCGGTCTAGTAGGCTCGGTGGATCTCCTCCTCTTTCCCTTGTGTCTTCCTTCACATGTTGTGTTAGGAAATTCCTGTCTATAACATCTACTAACTTGGCTCCCCACGTTTCTTCCCCTCCATTGGGATTCCTTGATTCCCAATTTATCTCACCATGATTTAGGTCTCCCATGATCAGCAATTTCGCTCTCATTCTGTGAGCTAATGTTGCTGCCTTCTGCAGTTCATCTAACCATGCCCTGTTGTTGTCATCATACTCCTGCCTGGGTCTTCTACTGTTTGGTGGGGGATTGTAGATTACCAAAATCATAATCTTCCTCCCATCTGCTGCCAGAGTTCCATGTATGGAGCTTGTGCTCTCATTGGTTCCCCGATTTCCCAGGTCTTCAAACTTCCATTTCTTCTTTATTAGGAGTGCCACTCCCCCACCCTGTCTCTGTGTCCTCTCCTTTTCTTATCACCTGGTACCCTTCTGGAAAGATAACATCCGAGATCATGCCATTTATTTTAGTTTCCAATATTGCAACTATGTCCGGATCTGCCTCACTAACTCTTTTATCTCTTCTGCTTTATTAAATACCCCATCAGCATTGGTGTACCAAACCTTGAGACTCTTCTTGGAAACTCTGGTATCAGAGTTCACTCTTTCTCTTGGGGTCTGGGGGGTGTTTGGGGGGTGAATGGGTTCTGGAGGGGTGCTTTGGAGGGGCGAGTGGGGGCTGGGCATCTAGGATGGTAGGTTGGAAGGTCTGGGGTAGAAAGGCCTTGGTAGGTAGGTCTGGAATAGGAAAGGCGTACTGGGTCTGAAAATTAGGGAGGGTCTGAGAGGCACGGGGGGGGGGGGGTGAGAGGAAGCGTGAGGATGAGTCAGATAGAGGTTGAAAGGTTGGGGGGGAGAAGGAAAGACGGGGTGGGGGGGGGATGATGGGAGGATGGAGCATGGATAGTGAGAGTGTCAGATAGGTTGTATTAGTCAGAGGGAACTCAGGGGTATGTGTGGCATTGGGGCAGAAGGGGGGAAAGTTGAAATGGAGGACGAGGTTGGGGGTTCCCTCCTCCCCCACGGGGGGTCCATGTGACCCCCCCCTCCCCTTGCAAGGGGGGTCACATGGAAGAAGGGGGGGGGGAGGAGGGGTGAGGCCTGGCCGGGTTTTGGGGGTTGAGGGGATGAGGGGATCCTTGGAAAGTGGGATGAAGCAGATGGATTTGAGCGCAATGGGGTCAGAGGGGACAGGGGAGGTGTTGGGGAGATAAGCAGGGGGATGGGAAGGCTGGTTTGGGGAGGGTGTGTCTTGGGAAGCAGTTGTGGGCGGGGTAGCAAGAGTGGTGAGGGTAACTACGCTCCAATGGAGTTGTGTCGTGCCGTGTGTACTCACCTAATTGTGCTTGCAGCGGTTGAGCTTTGGCTCCTTGGTCCCGCCTCTCAACCTTCAATCTACTGGTTTACAGAATTCTGAGCTCCTCAAGCTCCATCATATCTACATTTGAAACTGTGTATGGAGTCGATCTCCACCACATCACTTCCTTGTGTATTCCATTTACTAACTACTCTGACGCTGAAAAAAAGTTTTTATTAAAATCTCTGTGGCTCATATGGGTACTCAGCTTCCAGCTGTGTCCCCTTGTGCGTGTACCACCCGTGTTAAATTATCCATCCTTATCTACTCTGTCAATTCCCCTGAGAATTTTATCTGTGGTGATCATGTTTCCTCGAGCTCTTCTGTCTTCCAGCGACGTGATGTGCAGTTCCTCGTAACTCATGCCACTTAGTTCTAGGACTAGCCTAGTGGCATACCTTTGAGCTTTTCCCAGCTTCGCCTTGTGCTTGACAAAGTACTGGCTCCATGCTGGGGCCACATACCCCAGGATTGATCTTACATACGTGTTATACAAGGTTCTGAAAGATTTCTTACACACTTTTCTGAAAGCAGTTCTTATGTTAAGCAGCCTTGCATTCGCCGCTGATGTTATTCTTTTGATGTGAGCTTCAGGAGACAGGTTTGTGGTGATATCAACTCCTAAGTCTTTCTTTCAGGAACAGTTTAGGTCCAAGAACTGATCCCTGTAGGACTACACTGGTGATGCCTCGCCACTCTGAGGCTTCACCCCTCACAGTGACTCGCTGTCTTCTGTTGCTTAGATACTCCCTTATCCAGTGGAGTACCTTCCTTTTCACTCCTGCTTGCATCTCCAGTTTGTGCACTAGTCTCTTATGTGGTACTGTGTCATAGGTTTTCTGGCAATTAAAAAATATGAAGTCAGCCCAGCCCTCTTTCTTGCTTGATTTTTGTAGCCTGGTCATAGAATTAAATCAAACCTTTGAGGAATGATCTGCCATCCCTGAACCCATGTTGATGCTGTGTTACAAAGTTCTTCCGCTCCAGATGTTCCACTAGCTTTTTTCGCACAATCTTCTCCATCAGCTTGCATGATATGCAGGTTAGGGACACTGGCCTGTAGTTCAGTGCCTCCTGTCTATCCCCCTTCTTGTATATCGGGACTACATTAGCCGTCTTCCAAATCTACAAGGCAAATCACACATAATCTACTGTGTGTTTTGTTTATAAACTGTTTATAAACTTGTTTATTATTTCCTCCCTTAAATCTCTCTTGCCCTTTCTTCACAACACCACAAAATACCTTTTGGTTCCTTCTATATTATTTCCAAATATTCATCCTAAATAAAAACAAAAAATGAGATTAATAAACTTATCAATTTCGCCGGCAGAAAAGCTTTTCATTTCGCGTGAAATTTCCTCGCCCGCGATTCCGTTGTGTTGTGATGGAGTCCATGAGGCGGGTGTTGTGTGGGGGAGGAGACAGGAGTATTGGGAGACGCCGCCACCATGAGGCGGGTGTTGTGTGGGGGAGGAGACAGGAGTATTGGGAGACGCCGCCACCATGAGGCGGGTGTTGTGTGGGGGAGGAGAAAGGAGTATTGGGAGACGCCGCCACCATGAGGCGGGTGTTGTGTGGGGGAGGAGACAGGAGTATTGGGAGACGCCGCCACCATGAGGCGGGTGTTGTGTGGGGGAGGAGAAAGGAGTATTGGGAGACGCCGCCACCATGAGGCGGGTGTTGTGTGGGGGAGGAGACAGGAGTATTGGGAGACGCCGCCACCATGAGGCGGGTGTTGTGTGGGGGAGGAGAAAGGAGTAGTGGGAGACGCCGCCACCATGAGGCGGGTGTTGTGTGGGGGAGGAGACAGGAGTATTGGGAGACGCCGCCACGACGAGTCGTATCACAGCTGTGAAGGACACCCAATATCCTGCCGGAATGGGGTTAGCGAGACCTTGTTTAAGGCCATAATCAAGAGACATCAGGATTTGGATCGTGATACGATGGGTATATTGCAGCCTCAGTTCTCTCAGGCTTATTTTCTCCAAGTTCGATCAAGAGAATTTCAAAAGACAACAATATTACTTGAGACGTCCGTCTATCAGACTAATAAGAGACAAGGAGGAGAACTCTGCTACTTGACTAATAAGAGATACTTTGCTCTCATCGCTGGTAAATCGTAATCGAAAAAAATGTGCCTATAAAAAAAAAATTCCACTAACTGAAAAGGTAAAAAAAAATAATTTTAAGGCAGGTCTTGGGAGCTGGCGCTCGACCCTTGAACTAAAATCTGGTTATTATTGAATTCCATGAATACAATGAAAACGATATATAATAGACATCTCTTGCCATAGACTGTTAAAACACCCGGGGCCCAGGAGTTAAATTCATCCTAACGAACACTAGGTAATCATTACTCAGCGAGCACGCACTCTTGCGTAATCAATGCGAAGCCAGCACACAATCTTGCGTAATCAATGTGAAGCCAGCACACAATCTTGCGTAATCAATGCGAAGCCAGCACACAATCTTGCGTAATCAATGTGAAGCCAGCACACAATCTTGCGTAATCAATGCGAAGCCAGCACACAATCTTGCGTAATCAATGTGAAGCCAGCACACAATTTTGCATAATCAATGCGAAGCCAGCACACAATCTTGCGTAATCAATGTGAAGCCAGCACACAATCTTGTGTAATCAATGCGAAGCCAGCACACAATCTTGCATAATCAATGCTAAGCCAGCACACAATCTTGCGTAATCAATGTGAAGCCAGCACACAATCTTGCCTAATCAATGCGAAGCCAGCACACAATCTTGCGCAATCAATGCGAAGCCAGCACACAATCTTGCGTAATCAATGTGAAGCCAGCACACAATCTTGCGTAGTCAATGCTAAGCCAGCACACAATCTTGCGTAATCAACTTTGGCAGTTCCTTATAGGAGGGACAGAAATTTAAGAGAATTAATACTTCCATGACCACTGGCCTCTAGGTATTGCTCAGGAAAAGTTTGCATTAAGCCCGTTATAACAATGATAAATATTGTGCCAATTTATTCCTGTACGAAGTAATATTTTACTAAAAGCTATCACAAGCTTTTGCCTGTTTTATATACGTTGTTATTTTCTGGGAAAGGGAATTAAATCATATATGAGTATTGGAATATATGGCTTTAATGTATTCCGCGAAAGATGGTGGTGATACTGGTTGTAGGAGATGGTGGTGGTACTGGTTGTTGGAGATGGTGGTGGTACTGGTTGTAGGAGATGGTGGTGGTACTGGTTGTTGGAGATGGTGATAGTACTGAGTGTGGGCGATGGTGGTGGTACTGGTTGTAGGAGATGGTGGTGGTACTGGTTGTAGGAGATGGTGATGGTACTGAGTGTGGGCGATGGTGGTGGTACTGGTTGTAGGAGATGGTGATGGTACTGATTGTTGGAGATGGTGGTGGTACTGGTTGTAGGAGATGGTGATGGTACTGATTGTTGGAGATGGTGGTGGTACTGGTTGTAGGAGATGGTGATGGTACTGATTGTTGGAGATGGTGGTGGTACTGATTGTTGGAGATGGTGGTGGTCCTGATTGTGGGAGATGGTGATGGTACTGATTGTTGGAGATGGTGGTGGTACTGATTGTTGGAGATGGTGGTGGTCCTGATTGTTAGAGATGGTGGTGGTCCTGATTGTTGGAGATGGTGGTGGTCCTGATTGTTGGAGATGGTGGTGGTCCTGATTGTTTGAGATGGTGGTGGTCATGATTGTTTGAGATGGTGGTGGTCATGATTGTTTGAGATGGTGGTGGTCATGATTGTTTGAGATGGTGGTGGTCATGATTGTTTGAGATGGTGGTGGTACTGATTGTGGGAGATGGTGGTGGTACTGATTGTGGGAGAGGGTGGTGGTACTGATTGTGGGAGAGGGTGGTGGTACTGACGGTCCTGAGTGTGGGATTGATTTTTGATTGTTGCCGTCGAAGGCGGCTAGTTTATTGTGCACCCCATACTCATCCTGTGAGCGGTAGCGCAAAAGCATTACAGAGGGCACAAAAGGTCTTTATCAGACCTCATCTTAGATTATTACATTAACACTTACATCTATCCTTCACACCTTATAGTTACAATGTCAGCTAGTTACAGAGTAAGTACTATTTCAAGAGCTACATATTTACAGTAAGTCATCATACATTAATGGTAGGTCTTATCGCTAATATATAATAGTTTGACCAATGGGGACATTACAGAGTCATAGGGGAGCTTCTGTTTATTATTAGTCCTCACAGTACACTACTTGTTTCTGAATCTCATATGTCGTTCATCTACTGGAAGCGAAATGTGGATACAGTGCAAGGATTTCAGGTAATTTTTTCATGGTAATAAGATAGGTTGCCATATCATACAGAGTGAGCTTAGATTTATCTCTAAATGGCTCATTTTTACTACAATCCAAGATATAGTGTTCGAGTGTGTGTGTCTGTCTTTGTCCACACACTTTACTTCATCTAGATCCCTATACAAGCCGAACTGCCAGAGATACTTGTAGCCAAGTCTTATACGAGCTGTGACAACATCTGTTAGTCTACTGACTTTGTTACTTGCCCCATACACATGTTTTACTTCACACATTTCATTGTAAGGAACAATGGACCTGCTAGTTCCAGTTTGCACAGTTCTACTTTCTTCAAATTCATCCAGGAGTTCTCGTCTAATGACATTTTAAGGGACCTATTTGATAACTCAAGATTCCGTTCAACACTGTCTTTATTTACTGCAGCCTTAGCAAGGGCGTCAACTTTGTCATGTTCCTGCAGGCCAATGTGAGAAGGAATCCACAACATTTTTATATTTACCCTCTTGCTAAGTATTCTTATATATCTACGTCCACCTTCCAAGACAAGCACGTTATTACTTGATTGCAAACTGTTTATTGCTCGTAGTGAGGAAAGGGAGTCAGAAATAATTAAGCTGTCTACTTCAGTGTTGTCAATAATTTCGAGTGCTACCAGTATCGCTACCAACTCGGCTTGGCGGTGGTACTGATTGTGGGAGATGGTGGTGGTACTGGTTGCGGGAGATGGTGGTGGTACTGATTGTGGGAGATGGTGGTGGTACTGGTTGTAGGAGATGGTGGTGGTACTGGTTGTAGGAGATGGTGATGGTACTGAGTGTGGGCGATGGTGGTGGTACTGGTTGTAGGAGATGGTGATGGTACTGATTGTTGGAGATGGTGGTGGTACTGATTGTGGGAGATGGTGGTGGTACTGGTTGTGGGAGATGGTGGTGGTACTGATTGTTGGAGATGGTGGTGGTACTGATTGTTGGAGATGGTGGTGGTACTGATTGTTGGAGATGGTGGTGGTACTGGTTCTTGGAGATGGTGGTGGTACTGGTTCTTGGAGATGGTGGTGGTACTGATTGTTGGAGATGGTGGTGGTCCTGATTGTGGGAGATGGCGGTGGTCCTGAGTGTGGGAGATGGTGGTGGTCCTGAGTGTGGGAGATGGTGGTGGTCCTGAGTGTGGGAGATGGTGGTGGTCCTGAGTGTGGGAGATGGTGGTGGTCCTGAGTGTGGGAGATGGTGGTGGTCCTGAGTGTGGGAGATGGTGGTGGTCCTGAGTGTGGGAGATGGTGGTGGTCCTGAGTGTGGGAGATGGTGGTGGTCCTGAGTGTGGGAGATGGTGGTGGTCCTGAGTGTGGGAGATGGTGGTGGTCCTGAGTGTGGGAGATGGTGGTGGTGGTCCTGAGTGTGGGAGATGGCGGTGGTGGTCCTGAGTGTGGGAGATGGCGGTGGTGGTCCTGAGTGTGGGAGATGGCGGTGGTGGTCCTGAGTGTGGGAGATGGTGGTGGTCCTGAGTGTGGGAGATGGTGGTGGTCCTGAGTGTGGGAGATGGTGGTGGTCCTGAGTGTGGGAGATGGTGGTGGTCCTGAGTGTGGGAGATGGTGGTGGTCCTGAGTGTGGGAGATGGTGGTGGTCCTGAGTGTGGGAGATGGTGGTGGTCCTGAGTGTGGGAGATGGGGGTGGTCCTGAGTGTGGGAGATGGTGGTGGTCCTGAGTGTGGTGTAACAAACTAATCTTGTCTTAGAAATTCTAGAGCTCAGATCATAGACATTCAGACCACGTGGTCTCACAAAACTTCAGAAGTCACATGGTACTTTCTACATGAGAAGCCAGAAAAGGTCACTAGCCAGGGATTAAAGGATCAGCACCTTGAATTACAAAATGGCTGTTTCTCTGGTATTAATTCAACATGTAATAAATATTTCAATAGTTACAGTAATAACCAGTGTGGGTTAAGGTGTTAGGGGAGGTTGACATGACTGTAGGAGGAGGACAAGGCTCGTAGACCGTCACAAAGACAGGGACAACAGTTCAGTAGGGGGACTAGCCTCGTGACCTCCCTGGGTCAAGGGGTCACCAAAACTCTCCATATTTATTAACTCTCAAGTATAAATTCAGGTCACTAGACAATGTTGTAATTGGACATAGCCTTCGTCCAAGATGTCTATAGAATTACCATCAATTTTATAACAATTCAAGCATCTGGGGTGGCCAGGACATAAACATGATTTTCTTCAATTTAAACCCTCCTTAGTAATTTAATAGTTTTGCGGAGTGATACAAGCCAGCCTTCAGGGTGTGGTAGAGGGATCATAGGTCAGAGTGGTTAGGGCAGCTGAAGAGGTCACCATCTCACCTCCTGAAGGTCAGAGCGGCAGCACCTGGACTTAGATTATTTTACGATAAAGTTCTTAAGAGTTTGGTGTAGTTTAAGGGTTCATGGTTTGCCTCTTAGGGAATATTTAAGTTTAGGAAGTGTTCAACTTAGGAAGTGTTCCTATTTATTTACACCTTTTGATAGTTTTGCTCAATAAACTTTGTTTTAATAACTTGGTATTTTTGAGGATTTCCAAGAATGATATTACATTTGATTGTCTTTGTCATTTGTCTCCACGAGTCTGCTTTATTGGGCTAAGTCGATATTCAGATTATAAGCCAGCCTAGTCTCTCTCTTAATATCAGAGATATTCCCTTGTTTTGTTTAAATTCCAAGTTATGAGTTTACTTAACGTAAACTCATAACCCCCCTTTCCATTTAATTGGGGATAACTCACCCCAAGGGTTTAAGGGTTAATTGGCCCAAACCCCGATTAATTAATCTGACTTCATCTTTGGTTTGGTGATGGCAGCAAGCAAAGGTCCTCAAGTTTGGGTAGAAAAGCCAAGGGCAACGTCTCGTGTTTGTAGTATCTAGGTGGTCGACGGTCACGAGGCGTGGGACTGGAGGCTGTGGTGGAGCCCGGGGGTCTTAGTTATCTAAGGGCAGAGTAGTGGACAAGAGAGAGACATTACCCCCCGTCCAGCATCTTCATCCCTCCCACACCACTGGTCCAGCATCTTCATCCCTCCAACAACACTGGTCCAGCATCTTCATCCTCCCACACCACTGGTCCAGCATCTTCATCCCTCCAACAACACTGGTCCAGCATCTTCATCCTCCCACACCACTGGTCCAGCATCTTCATCCCTCCAACACTGGTCCAGCATCTTCATCCTTCCACACCACTGGTCCAGCATCTTAATCCCTCCAACACCACTGGTCCAGCATCTTCATCCCTCCAACACCACTGGCCCAGCATCTTCATCCTTCCACACCACTGGTCCAGCATCTTCATCCCTCCAACACCACTGGCCCAGCATCTTCATCCTTCCACACCACTGGTCCAGCATCTTCATCCCTCCAACACCACTGGTCTAGCATCTTCATCCCTCCCACACCACTGGTCTAGCATCTTCATCCTCCCACACCACTGGTCCAGCATTTTCATCCTCCCACACCACTGGTCCAGCATCTTCATCCTCCCACACCACTGGTCCAGCATCTTCATCCTCCCACACCACTGGTCCAGCATCATCATCCTCCCACACCACTGGTCCAGCATCTTCATCCCTCCCACACCACTGGTCCAGCATCTTCATCCTCCCACACCACTGGTCCAGCATCTTCATCCTCCTACACCACTGGTCCAGCATCTTCATCCTCCCACACCACTGGTCCAGCATCTTCATCCCTCCAACAGCCTTGGTCCAACATCTTCATCCTCCCACACCACTGGTCCAACATCTTCCTCCTCCCACACCACTGGTCCAGCATCTTCATCCTCCCACACCACTGGTCCAGCATCTTCATCCCTCCAACAACACTGGTCCAACATCTTCATCCTCCCACACCACTGGTCCAGCATCTTCATCCCTCCAACAACACTGGTCCAACATCTTCATCCTCCCACACCACTGGTCCAACATCGTCATCCTCCCACACCACTGGTCCAACATCTTCATCCTCCCACACCACTGGTTCAAAATCTTCATCCTCTCACACCACTGGTCCAGCATCTTCATCCTCCAACACCACTGGTCCAGCATCATCATCCTCCCACACCACTGGTCCTGCATCTTCATCCTCCCACACCACTGGTCCAGCATCTTCATCCTCCCACACCACTGGTCCAACATCTTCATCCCTCCCACACCACTGGTCCAACATCTTCATCCTCCCACACCACTGGTCCAGCATCTTCATCCTCCAACACCACTGGTCCAGCATCATCATCCTCCCACACCACTGGTCCAGCATCATCATCCTCCCACACCACTGGTCCTGCATCTTCATCCTCCCACACCACTGGTCCAGCATCTTCATCCTCCCACACCACTGGTCCAACATCTTCATCCTCCCACACCACTGGTCCAACATCTTCATCCTCCCACACCACTGGTCCAGCATCTTCATCCTCCAACACCACTGGTCCAGCATCTTCATCCTCCCACACCACTGGTCCAGCATCATCATCCCTCCCACACCACTGGTCCAGCATCTTCATCCCTCCCACACCACTAGTCCAGCATCATCATCCTCCCACACCACTGGTCCAGTTTACTCCATAAATACTTCCGTGAATTTTAATGCCATGAAAATTCAAATATTTCTTGGCAAGCTGCTCACCATTCTTGTCCACACCGTTGGTCAGTGAGTGATCTGCTCACACACAGTGTGTCTGGAGCAAGGAGGAGGCCGCCGCGCTCATTCACTTTTCCATTCCAAAGCCATTTGGAGAAACAAACTGCCGTACTGTGTCATTTCTGGCTGCCTTGAATTACGTCTCTTCCCAAGAATGTGCCGAGAGATCTCTGGGAAAATGGTTAAAATATCGTGCAGTTGTATATGTTTGACCACGGGGTCTACTGTGTATATTTCTCTTTTCTAAATATTTTATATTTTTTTTTTTTTTTAGCAACTATTATACTGTTAACTTGACGAGCGTTCAACTTAACGTGAATCATTAACGTCGTCAGCAGTGACTTAGAAACCTGAAAACTCGCTTCACACATTCAATAGCGTGTTATTTTAAGCCTTGTTGTTTGTTTTGGTCTCGTCCGCCTTGGCACGCACTCAAGCGTGTTTACATCTCGTCAGACGCCGGGAATCTGTGCCTAAAGTTACAACTGTGGGATCAGTGAGGGATTTATCACCTGGATCACAGACAGGAACATGAGCACAGAGGAGCCCTCAAGGCGGTGAGTCGCAGTCTTGAAGACAATAGACCTTGGGTACCATTGAAAATAACTTGTTTATATACATTAATATATATAAGGAAAATAACATAAGGCAAAACAGAAATTACGTG
>WNGS01163521.1:259041-281657 GCA_020271785.1 Procambarus virginalis
TTAGTGCCTCGCAGATTTCCGTGTCACTTTCTGTATATGTCCCTTGTGTTTTCCTTAGTCTTGTCATTGGTCGTTCACCTACATTTTTCTTCTTATATGGCTGTGTAGTAATTTAGGTTGTTTTTTCGCTTTGATCGCAATATCGTTCTCATAATTTCTTTCTGATGCTCTTCTTATGTTAATGTAATCGTTCCTAGCTCTGTTGCATCTGATCCTGTTGTCCTCTGTCCTTTGTCTTCTGTCCTTTGTCTTCTGTCCTGTGTCTTCTGTCCTTGTCTTCTGTCCTTTGTCTTCTGTACTTCCTCCACTCCCACCTGCTGGCCATTTTTCCTTCCTGACACTGTCTATTAAACCATGGGTTATTATATTCCTTCTTATTTTTTCCCTTTACTGTTGGTATAAATCTCTCTTCGGCCTCCTGGCATTTCTGTATGACTAGGTCCATCATATCTTGGACTGTTTTTCCTCTAATTTCTTCCTCCCACTGCACTTCACCCAGATAGTCCCTTTTCCTCCTGTAGTCCCCTTTCCTGTAGTCAACTCTCTTTTACCCGTCCTCTTGTTCCTTGGTCACAGGTTTAAACTCCATCATGTAGTCAAAGACTAGGACACAATGGTCGCTGGTCCCTAGAGGTATTTCACGTTCCAAATTCTCGATGTTTTCTACGTTCTGGGTGAAAATCCGGTCTAGTAGGCTCGGTGGATCTCCTCCTCTTTCCCTTGTGTCTTCCTTCACATGTTGTGTTAGGAAATTCCTGTCTATAACATCTACTAATTTTGCTCCCCACGTTTCTTCCCCTCCATTGGGATTCCTTGATTCCCAATTTATCTCTCCATGATTTAGGTCTCCCATGATCAGCAATTTCGCTCTCATTCTGTGGGCTAGTGTTGCTGCCTTCTGCAGTTCATCTAACCATGCCCTGTTGTTGTCATCATACTCCTGCCTGGGTCTTCTACTGTTTGGTGGGGGATTCTAGATTACCAAAATCATAATCTTCCTCCCATCTGCAGCCAGAGTTCCGTGTATGGAGCTTGTGCTCTCATTGGTTCCCCGATTTTCCAGGTCTTCAAACTTCCATTTCTTCTTTATTAGGAGTGCCACTCCCTCACGCTGTCTCTGTGTCCTCTCCTTTTCTTATCACCTGGTACCCTTCTGGAAAGATAACATCCGAGATCATGCCATTTATTTTAGTTTCCACTATTGCAACTATGTCCGGATCTGCCTCACTAACTCTTTTATCTCTTCTGTTTTATTAAATACCCCATCAGCATTGGTGTACCAAACCTTGAGACTCTTCTTGGAAACTCTGGTATCAGAGTTCACTCTTTCTCCTGGGGTCTGGGGGGTGTCGGGGGGGTGAATGGGGGCTGGGGGATCCAGGGAGTGTTTGGAGGTGAATGGGGTCTAGAGGGGTGCCTGGGGGGGCGAGTGGGGCTGGGCATCTAGGATGGTAGGTTGGAAGGTCTGGGGTAGTAAGGCCTTGGTAGGTAGGTCTGGAATAGGAAAGGAATACTGGGTCTGAAAATTAGGGAGGGTCTGAGAGGCACATGGGGGGGGGGAAGGTTGATAGGTAGCGTGAGGATGAGTCAGATAGAGGTTGAAAGGTTGGGGGGAGAAGGATAGACGGGGTGGGGGGGGGGTAAGAGGGGAGGATGGAGCATGGATAGTGAGAGTGGCAGATAGGTTGTATTAGTCAGGGGGAACTCAGGGGTATGTGTGGCATTGGGGCAAAAGGGGGAAAGTTGAAATGGAGGAAGAGGTTGGGGGATTCCTTCGTCCCCCACGGGGGGTCCATGTGACCCCCCCCCTCCCCTTGCGTGGGGGTCACAAGGAAGAAGAGAGGGGGGAGGGTGAGGCCTGGCCGGGTTTTGGGGGTTGAGGGGATGAGGGGATCCTTGGAAAGTGGGATGAAGCAGATGGATTTGAGTGCATTGGGGTCAGAGGGGACAGGGGAGGTGTTGGGGAGATAAGCAGGGGGTTGGGAAGGCAGGTTAGGGGAGTGTGTGTCTTGGGAAGCAGTTGAGGGCTGGGTAGCAAGAGTGGTGAGGGTAACTACGCTCCAATGGGAGTTGTGTCGTGCCGTGTGTACTCACCTAATTGTGCTTGCAGCGGTTGAGCTTTGGCTCTTTAGTCCCGCCTCTCAACCTTCAATCTACTGGTGTACAGAATTCTGAGCTCCTCAAGCTCCATCATATCTACATTTGAAACTGTGTATGGAGTCAGTCTTCACCACATCACTTCCTTCTGTATTCCATTTACTAACTACACTGACGCTGAAAAAAGTTTTTATTAATGTCTCTGTGGCTCAATGGGTACTCAGCTTCCAGCTGTGTCCCCTTGTGCGTGTACCACCTGTGTTAAATTATCCATCCTTATCTACCCTGTCAATTCCCCTGAGAATTTTATCTGTGGTGATCATGTTTCCTCGAGCTCTTCTGTCTTCCAGCGACGTGATGTGCAGTTCCTCGTAACTCATGCCACTTAGTTCTAGGACTAGCCTAGTGGCAAACCTTTGAGCTTTTCCCAGCTTCGCCTTGTGCTTGACAAGGTACTGGCTCAATGCTGGGGCCGCATACCCCAGGATTGACCTTACATACGTGGTATACAAGGTTCTGAAAGATTTCTTACACAGGCTTCTGAAAGCAGTTCTTATGTTATGCAGCCTCGCATTCGCCGCTGATGTTATTCTTTTGATGTGGGCTTCAGGAGACAGGTTTGTAGTGATATTAACTCCTAAGTCTTTCTTTCAGGAACAGTTTAGGTCCCAGAACTGATCCCTGTAGGACTACACTGGTGACGCCTCGCCACTCTGAGGCTTCACCCCTCACAGTGTCTCGCTGTCTTCTGTTGCTTAGATACTCCTTTATCCAGTGGAGTACCTTCCCTTTCACTCCTGCTTGCATCTCCAGTTTGTGCACTAGTCTCTTATGTGGTACTGTGTCATAGGTTTTCTGGCATTTCAGAAATATGAAGTCTGTCCAGCCCTCTCTTTCTTGCCTGTTTTTTGTAGCCTGGTCATAGAATTCAATCAAACCCTTGAAGAATGATCTGCCATCCCTGAACCCATGTTGATGCTGTGTTACAAAGTTCTTCTGCTCCAGATGTTCCACTAGCTTTTTTCGCACAATCTTCTCCATCAGCTTGCATGGTATGCTGGTTACGGACACTGGCCTGTAGTTCAGTGCCGCCTGTCTATCCCCCGTCTTGTATATCGGGACTACATTAGCCGTCTTCCAAGTCTACAAGGCAAATCACACATAATCTACTGCGTGTGTTTTGTTTATAAACTGTTTATAAACTGGTTTATTATTTCCCCCCTTAAATCTCCCTTGCCCTTTCTTCACAACACCACAAAATACCTTTTGTTTCCCTCTATACTATTTCCAAATATCCTAAATAAAAACAAAAAATGAGATTAATAATCTAATCAATTTCGCCGGCAGAAAAGCTTTTCATTTCGCGTGAAATTTCCTCGCTCGCGATTCCGTTGTGTTGTGATGGAGTCCATCAGGCGGGTGTTGTGTGGGGGAGGAGAAAGGAGTATTGGGAGACGCCGCCACCATCAGGCGGGTGTTGTGTGGGGGAGGAGACAGGAGTATTGGGAGACGCCGCCACCATCAGGCGGGTGTTGTGTGGGGGAGGAGACAGGAGTATTGGGAGACGCCGCCACCACGAGTCGTATCACAGCTGTGAAGGACACCCAATATCCTGCCGGAATGGGGTTAGCGAGACCTTGTTTAAGGCCATAATCAAGAGACATCAGGATTTGGATCGTGATACGACGGGTATATTGCAGCCTCAGTTCTCTCAGGCTTATTTTCTCTTCAAGTTCGATCAAGAGAATTTCATAGGACAACAATATTACTTGAGACGTCCGTCTATCAGACTAATAAGAGACAAGAAGGACAACTCTGCTACTTGACTAATAAGAGAATATTTACTCTTATCGCTGGTGAATCGTAATCGACAAAAATGTGCCTATGAAAAAAACATCCACTAGCTGAAAAGGTCAAAAAACAAAAGCGAATTTTAAGGCAGGTCTTGGGAGCTGGCGCTCGACCCTTGAACTAAAATCTAGTTATTACTGAATTCGAAGAATACAATGAAAAGGATATATAATAGACATCTCTTGCCATAGACTGTTAAAACACCCGGGGCCCAGGAGTTAAATTCATCTTAACGAACACTAGGTAATCACTACTTAGCGAGCACGCACTCTTGCGTAATCAATGCTAAGCGAGCACACAATCTTGCGTAATCAATGCTAAGCGAGCACACAATCTTGCGTAATCAATGCTAAGCCAGCACACAATCTTGCGTAATCAATGCTAAGCGAGCACACAATCTTGCGTAATCAATGCTAAGCCAGAATACAATCTTGCGTAATCAATGCTAAACCAGCACACAATCTTGCGTAATCAATGCTAAGCCAGCACACAATCTTGCGTAATCAATGCTAAGCCAGCACACAATCTTGCGTAATCAGCTTTGGCAGTCCCTTATAGGAGGGACAGAAATTTAAGAGAATGCTTCCATGACCACTGACCTCTAGGTATTGCTGAGGAAAAGTTTGCATTAAGCCCGTTATAACAATGATAAATATTGTGCCAATTTATTCCTGTACGAAGTAATATTTTACTAAAAGCTATCACAAGCTTTTGCCTGTTTTTATATACGCTGTTATTTTCTGGGAAAGTGAATTAAATCATATATGAGTATTGTAATATATGGCTTTAATGTATTCTGCGAAACTATGCATGATATATATTTCGTAAATTAATCATTTATAATTATGATATTAGTTTACAGGTATGTTTAGCTTTTGAATAGTCACACTGACTGTATGGTGGGACCCATTTGACTGTTTGGGCTTTTATCACAGAAACAGTTAGCTCCGGACCTGTCTGGTACACCTCGATGGGGAACTTCCACGCATGCATGGGGTCTTCCTGACCTGTATGGGGGTCTTATACACCTTTGTGGGGGGGGGTCTTTCTGACCTGTATGGGGTCTTGTTCACCTTTGTGGGGTCTTTCAGACCTGTATAGGGTCTTCCATTTGAAGGAGTACAGCCATTAATGGGACATTCCTCAATAAAAAATTTTTGGCCTGAATGAGCCCAATAACTTGATATGAGGTTTGTAGCCTGTTTGACCTTGGGAGTAATTATCTGGACTTTGTGAATGGGATTAAAAGCACCTTAGACCTTCTAGTCCTGTATAAAGGAATGTTTACTCACGGCGACCTTCGTGAGTAAACACATCACTCATGACGTTGCCACGTGATGAGTGACGTCATAACGATATTACTGCTTGCCAGAGGCGTGAGTCGCATTGTTCATGTCACGGCTCCTCGAGTTGGTCTCCCGGAGCGGAATATTTTACGGCTGTAGGACAAATAGACATAATATCTGAGGTGCTTATGATGCCATTTGGGGTCATGACTAAATATATAGGTGTGAGGCGAGGAGGGAAGCAACTTGGCATGTGGACTCTGCAACGGCAAGGTTGCAGGTGTCATGGCTGGGTGTCATGAGCTAGCATGATCAATCATTAAGGTCATGCAACTATGCATGATGAGAGGCGGGAATGATTGATGGCTGGGTTGATGATAGAGGTTGGTAGTGGTGAGTATTTTGCTGACAGCAACCAGTTGTGGGAGATGGTGGTGGTACTGGTTGTGGGAGATGGTGGTGGTACAGGTTGTGGGAGATGGTGGTGGTACTGGCTGTGGGAGATGGTGGTGGTACAGGTTGTGGGAGATGGTGGTGGTACAGGTTGTGGGAGATGGTGGTGGTACAGGTTGTGGGAGATGGTGGTGGTACTGGTTGTGGGAGATGGTGGTGGTACTGGTTGTGGGAGATGGTCATGATACTGGTTGTGGGAGATGGTGGTGGTACTGGTTGTGGGAGATGGTGGTGGTACTGGTTGTGGGAGATGGTGGTGGTACTGGTTGTGGGAGATGGTGGTGGTACTGGTTGTGGGAGATGGTGGTGGTACTGGTTGTGGGAGATGCTGGTGGTACTGGTTGTGGGAGATGGTGGTGGTACTGATTGTGGGAGATGGTGGTGGTTCTGGTTGTTGGAGATGGTGGTGGTACTGATTGTGGGAGATGGTGGTGGTACTGATTGTGGGAGATGGTGGTGGTCCTGAGTGTGGGAGATGGTGGTGGTACTGATTGTGGGAGATGGTGGTGGTCCTGAGTGTGGGAGATGGTGGTGGTCCTGAGTGTGGGAGATGGTGGTGGTGGTCCTGATTGTGGTGTAACAGACTAAGCTTGTCTTAGAAATTATAGACCTGAGATCATAGACATTCAGACCACGTGGTCTCACAAAACTTCAGAAGTCACATGGTACTTTCTACATGAGAAGGCAGAAAGGTCACTAGCCAGGGATAAAGGATCAGCACCTTGAATTACAAAATGGCTGTTTCTCTGGTATTAATTCAACATGTAATAAATATTTCAATAATTACAGTAATAACCAGTGTGGGTTAAGGTCTTAGGGGAGGTTGACATGACTGTAGGAGGAGGACAAGGCTCGTAGACCGTCACCAAGACAGGGACAACAGTTCAGTAGGGGGACTAGCCTCGTGACCTCCCTGGGTCAAGGGGTCACCAAAACCCTCCATATTTATTAACTCAAAGTATAAATTCAGGTCACCAGACAATGTTGTAATTGGACATAGCCTTTGTCCAAGATGTCTATAGAATTACCATCACTCTGAAGGTCAGAGCGGCAGCACCTGGACTTAGATTATTTTACGGTAAAGTTCTTAAGAGTTTGTTGTAGTTTAAGGGTTCATGTTTGCCTCTTAGGGAATATTTAAGTTTAGGAAGTGGTCAGCTTAGGAAGTGTTTCTATTTATTTACACCTTTTGATAGTTTTGCTCAATAAACTTTGTTTTAGTAATTGTTGGTATTTTTGAGGATTTCCAAGAATAATATTACATTTGATTGTCTTTGCCATTTGTCTCCACGAGTGTGCTTTATTGGGCTAAGTCGATATTCAGATTATAAGCTTCCTAGTCTCTCTTAATATCAGAGATATTCCCTTGTTTTGTTTAAATTCCAAGTTATGAGTTTACTTAACATAAACTCATAACCCCCCTTTCAACTTAATTGGGGATAACTCACCCCAAGGGTTTAATGGTTAATTGGCCCAAACCCCGATTAATTAATCTGACTTCATCTTTGGTTTGGTGATGGCAGCAAGTAAAGGTCCTTAAGTTTGGCTAGAAAAGCCAAGGGCAACGTCTCGTGTTGTAGTATCTAGGCGGTCGACGGTCACGAGGCGTGGGACTGGAGGCTGTGGTGGAGCCCGGGGGGCTTAGTTAGATATTTATGGGCAGGGTAGTGGACAAGAGAGACACATTACCCCCCGTCCAACATCTTCATCCTCCCACACCACTGGTCCAGCATCTTCATCCTCCCACACCACTGGTCCAGCATCTTCATCCTTCCCACACCACTGGTCCAGTTTACTCCATAAATACTTCCGTGAATTTTAATGCCATGAAAATTCAGATGTTTCTTGGCAAGCTGCTCACCATTCTTGTCCACACTGTTGGTCAGTGAGTGACCTGCTCACACACAGTGTGTCTGGAGCAAGGAGGAGGCCGCCGCGCTCATTCACTTTTCCATTCCAAAGCCATTTGGAGAAACAAACTGCCGTACTGTGTCATTTCTGGCACCCTGGAATTACGTCTCTTCCCAAGAATGTGTTGAGAGATCTCTGGAAAAATGGTTAAAATGTCGTGTAGTTGTATATGCTTGACCACGGGGTCTACTGTGTATATTTCTCTTTTCTAAATATTTTATATTTTTATATATATTTTTTTAGTAACTATTATACTGTTAAATTGACGAGCGTTCAACTTAACGTGAATCATTAACGTCGTCAGCAGTGACTTAGAAACCCGAAAACTCGCTTCACACATTCAATAGCGTGTTATTTTAAGCCTTGTGTTTGTTTTGGTCTCGTCCGCCTTGGCACGCACTCAAGCGTGTTTACATCTCGTCAGACGCCGGGAATCTGTGCCTAAAGTTACAACTGTGGGACTCGGTGTGGGATTTATCACCTGGATCACAGACACGAACATGAGCACAGAGGAGCCCTCAAGGCGGTGAGTCGCAGTCTTGAAGACAATAGACCCTGGGTACCATTGAAAATAATTTGTTTATATACATTAATTATATATAAGGAAAAACAAAATAAGGCAAAACAGAAATTACGTGTGTGTGTGTGTGTGTGTGTGTGTGTGTGTGTGTGTGTGTGTGTGTGTGTGTGTGTGTGTGTGTTAATCCCTGGAATTGAAAACCTATGAATTCAAATTAAGTAAACTAAATTTACGTTTTCATTAATACTTAAGAGTAAACTGTGGTATAACGGAAGTATACCAGTGAATGAAAAGATATAACATAGGTGAATACTAATATGTTTAATATTTGAACACTAAACAACAAACACAAATAAATAACTTGAAATCATTGTTTTCCAAACCAGTAATTACCCAGGGCTTGCTGGTTTGACATACCTCTGCAAGACCTGGGAAAATACGGGTTTGAAAAAAAAATATTGATATATTGAACCAATTACCGGGTAACACAATAAACATAGAATCGTGGGACTGTTTCAAGCGAAGGTTAGACAAAATTATGAATGAGTTTGGGTGAGCATATTGAGTGTGGCTTCGTATAGGTGAGTAGTGTCAAGAGTCCATTATATCCCTATGTTCATACCTTGTGTCTGAGTTGTGTAGGGCCAATATGGCAGCTTTTATGGTGTTGAAGCTGTCTTGGTATAGTGACGTTGGAGCTGTTTTGGTGTGGTGACGTTGGAGCTGTCTTGGTGTAGTGATGTTGAAGCTGTCTTGGTGTAGTGATGTTGAAGCTGTCTTGGTGTAGTGATGTTGAAGCTGTCTTGGTGTAGTGATGTTGAAGCTGTCTTGGTGTAGTGATGTTGAAGCTGTCTTGGTGTAGTGATGTTGAAGCTGTCTTGGTGTAGTGATGTTGAAGCTGTCTTGGTGTAGTGATGTTGAAGCTTTCTTGGTGTAGTGATGTTGAAGCTGTCTTGGTGTAGTGATGTTGAAGCTTTCTTGGTGTAGTGATGTTGAAGCTGTCTTGGTGTAGTGATGTTGAAGCTGTTTTGGTGTAGTGATGTTGAAGCTTTCTTGGTGTAGTGATGCTGAAGCTATCTTGGTGTAGTGATGTTGAAGCTATCTTGGTGTAGTGATGCTGAAGCTATCTTGGTGTAGTGATGTTGAAGCTATCTTGGTGTAGTGATGCTGAAGCTGTTTTGGTGTAGTGATGTTGAAGCTGTTTTGGTGTAGTGATGTTGAAGCTATCTTGGTGTAGTGACGTTGTAGCTGTTTTGGTGTAGTGATATTGAAGCTGTTTTGGTGTAGTGATATTGAAGCTGTTTTGGTGTAGTGATGTTGAAGCTGTTTTGGTGTAGTGACGTTGTAGCTGTTTTGGTGTAGTGATATTGAAGCTGTTTTGGTGTAGTGATGTTGAAGCTGTTTTGGTGTAGTGACGGAGCTGTTTTGGTGTAGTGATGTTGAAGCTGTTTTAGTGTAGTGATGTTGAAGCTGTTTTGGTGTAGTGACGTTGGAGCTGTTTTGGTGTAGTGATGTTGTAGCTGTTTTGGTGTAGTGATGTTGAAGCTGTCTTGATATAGTGATGTTGAAGCTGTCTTGATATAGTGATGTTGAAGCTGTCTTGGTGTAGTGATGTTGAAGCTGTCTTGATATAGTGATGTTGAAGCTGTCTTGGTGTAGTGGCGTTGAAGCTGTCTTGGTGTAGTGGCGTTGAAGCTGTCTTGCCAGTTTTCCTGGAGTTGTGTTAGCATAGTGTTGGAGTTAAGATGGAGAAGTATTAATGTGTTGTTTCGATGTGTTACTGGAGCAGTGGGAAGTTGTGTGGGAGTAATGGTGTTGGAGCAGAGTTAGTTGTGTTGGTGTTGTACACGAGTTGTGTTGGTGTTGTACACGAGTTGTGTTGGTGTTGTACACGAGTTGTGTTGGTGTTGTACACGAGTTGTGTTGGTGTTGTACACGAGTTGTGTTGGTGTTGTACACGAGTTGTGTTGGTGTTGTACACGAGTTGTGTTGGTGTTGTACACGAGTTGTGTTGGTGTTGTACACGAGTTGTGTTGGTGTTGTACACGAGTTGTGTTGGTGTTGTACACGAGTTGTGTTGGTGTTGTACACGAGTTGTGTTGGTGTTGTACACGAGTTGTGTTGGTGTTGTACACGAGTTGTGTTGGTGTTGTACACGAGTTGTGTTGGTGTTGTACACGAGTTGTGTTGGTGTTGTACACGAGTTGTGTTGGTGTTGTACACGAGTTGTGTTGGTGTTGTACACGAGTTGTGTTGGTGTTGTACACGAGTTGTGTTGGTGTTGTACACGAGTTGTGTTGGAGCTGTCTTGGTGTAGTCTTGAAGTAGTTGTTGTCGTTCGTCAACCACTTGGGCTGGACGGTAGAGCGACGGTCTCGCTTCATGCAGGTCGGCGTTCAATTCCCGACCGTCGAAGTGGTTGGCCACCACTCCTTCCCTCCCTCGTCCCATCCCAAAATCCTTATCCTGACCCCTTCCCAGTGCTAAATAGTCGTAATGACTTGGCGCTTTCCCCCTGATAGTTCCCTTAAAGTAGTTGTGCGAGTAGTGCCAGGTTAGAATATTGATAGTTGCAGTTGCAATGAAATAGTGAAAGTAGTGAACACTGGAGAAGAGAGTTGAGGATAGATATATTACAGCACAGTCAGACCTACAAAGAGATATGTAAATGCTCAAGGCTTTGAAGAATTTTTAGATATAATGAATTCATAAAAGCCAGAATTTTCCCAGCGGTTCTGGAAGTGATAAACTTCAAGTAAAATGCAGTAAGAGGAAAGAATATTTTTAGAAATATACACTACTGTATAAAATATACATTTGCGAGGGTAATACAATGTTAAATACCTGACTCTCACTAGAGAGATGTCCAGCAGGTGTTTGTGGGCTCCGTGAGTGTTTATGGTGAGGTACAGTTACATGTGTGAGGGAGTGAGGCGTGAGGTACAGCTCCATGTGTGAGGGAGTGAGTGAGGTACAGCTACATGTGTGAGGGAGTGAGTGAGGTACAGCTCCATGTGTGAGGGAGTGAGTGAGGTACAGCTCCATGTGTGAGGGAGTGAGTGAGGTACAGCTACATGTGTGAGGGAGTGAGTGAGGTACAGCTCCATGTGTGAGGGAGTGAGTGAGGTACAGCTCCATGTGTGAGGGAGTGAGTGAGGTACAGCCACATGTGTGAGTGAGTGAGGTACAGCTCCATGTGTGAGGGAGTGAGTGAGGTACAGTTACATGTGTGAGGGAGTGAGGCGTGAGGTACAGCTCCATGTGTGAGGGAGTGAGTGAGGTACAGCTACATGTGTGAGGGAGTGAGTGAGGTACAGCCACATGTGTGAGGGAGTGAGTGAGGTACAGCTCCATGTGTGAGGGAGTGAGTGAGGTACAGCTCCATGTGTGAGGGAGTGAGTGAGGTACAGCCACATGTGTGAGGGAGTGAGGCGTGAGGTACAGCTCCATGTGTGAGGGAGTGAGTGAGGTACAGCCACATGTGTGAGGGAGTGAGTGAGGTACAGTTACATGTGTGAGGGAGTGAGGCGTGAGGTACAGCTACATGTGTGAGGGAGTGAGGTACAGCTCCATGTGTGAGGGAGTGAGTGAGGTACAGCCACATGTGTGAGTGAGTGAGGTACAGCTCCATGTGTGAGGGAGTGAGTGAGGTACAGCTCCATGTGTGAGGGAGTGAGTGAGGTACAGCTCCATGTGTGAGGGAGTGAGGCGTGAGGTACAGCTCCATGTGTGAGGGAGTGAGTGAGGTACAGCTCCATGTGTGAGGGAGGGAGTGAGGTACAGCTCCATGTGTGAGGGAGTGAGGCGTGAGGTACAGCTACATGTGTGAGGGAGTGAGTGAGGTACAGCTACATGTGTGAGGGAGTGAGTGAGGTACAGCTCCATGTGTGAGGGAGGGAGTGAGGTACAGCTACATGTGTGAGGGAGTGAGTGAGGTACAGTTACATGTGTGAGGGAGTGAGGCGTGAGGTACAGCTCCATGTGTGAGGGAGTGAGTGAGGTACAGCCACATGTGTGAGTGAGTGAGGTACAGCTCCATGTGTGAGGGAGTGAGTGAGGTACAGCTACATGTGTGAGGGAGTGAGGCGTGAGGTACAGCTCCATGTGTGAGGGAGTGAGTGAGGTACAGCTCCATGTGTGAGGGAGTGAGTGAGGTACAGCCACATGTGTGAGTGAGTGAGGTACAGCTCCATGTGTGAGGGAGTGAGTGAGGTACAGCTCCATGTGTGAGGGAGTGAGTGAGGTACAGCTCCATGTGTGAGGGAGTGAGTGAGGTACAGCTCCATGTGTGAGGGAGTGAGGCGTGAGGTACAGTTACATGTGTGAGGGAGTGAGGAGTGAGGTACAGCTACATGTGTGAGGGAGTGAGTGAGGTACAGCTCCATGTGTGAGGGAGTGAGTGAGGTACAGCTACATGTGTGAGGGAGTGAGTGAGGTACAGCTCCATGTGTGAGGGAGTGAGGCGTGAGGTACAGCTCCATGTGTGAGGGAGTGAGGCGTGAGGTACAGTTACATGTGTGAGGGAGTGAGGAGTGAGGTACAGCCACATGTGTGAGGGAGTGAGTGAGGTACAGCTCCATGTGTGAGGGAGTGAGGCGTGAGGTACAGTTACATGTGTGAGGGAGTGAGGAGTGAGGTACAGCTCCATGTGTGAGGGAGTGAGTGAGGTACAGCTCCATGTGTGAGGGAGTGAGGCGTGAGGTACAGCTACATGTGTGAGGGAGTGAGTGAGGTACAGCTCCATGTGTGAGGGAGTGAGGCGTGAGGTACAGTTACATGTGTGAGGGAGTGAGGAGTGAGGTACAGCCACATGTGTGAGGGAGTGAGTGAGGTACAGCTCCATGTGTATGAGGGAGTGAGTGAGGTACAGCTACATGTGTGAGGGAGTGAGTGAGGTACAGCCACATGTGTGAGGGAATGAGTGAGGTACAGCCACATGTGTGAGGGAGTGAGTGAGGTACATCTACATGTGTGAGGGAGTGAGTGAGGTACAGCTACATGTGTGAGGGAGGTACAGCTCCATGTGTGAGAGAGTGAGTGAGGTACAGCTCCATGTGTGAGGGAGTGAGTGAGGTACAGCTCCATGTGTGAGGGAGTGAGTGAGGTACAGCTACATGTGTGAGGGAGTGAGTGAGGTACAGCTTCATGTGTGAGGGAGTGAGTGAGGTACAGCTACATGTGTGAGGGAGTGAGGCGTGAGGTACAGCTCCATGTGTGAGGGAGTGAGTGAGGTACAGCTCCATGTGTGAGGGAGTGAGTGAGGTACAGCCACATGTGTGAGGGAGTGAGTGAGGTACAGCTTCATGTGTGAGGGAGTGAGTGAGGTACAGCTCCATGTGTGAGGGAGTGAGGCGTGAGGTACAGCTCCATGTGTGAGGGAGTGAGTGAGGTACAGCTCCATGTGTGAGGGAGTGAGTGAGGTACAGCTACATGTGTGAGGGAGTGAGTGAGGTACAGCTTCATGTGTGAGGGAGTGAGTGAGGTACAGCTACATGTGTGAGGGAGTTAGTGAGGTACAGCTCCATGTGTGAGGGAGTTAGTGAGGTACAGCTCCATGTGTGAGGGAGTGAGGCGTGAGGTACAGCTACATGTGTGAGGGAGTGAGTGAGGTACAGCTCCATGTGTGAGGGAGTGAGGCGTGAGGTACAGCTACATGTGTGAGGGAGTGAGGCGTGAGGTACAGTTACATGTGTGAGGGAGTGAGTGAGGTACAGCTCCATGTGTGAGGGAGTTAGTGAGGTACAGCTACATGTGTGAGGGAGTGAGTGAGGTACAGCTCCATGTGTGAGGGAGTGAGTGAGGTACAGCTACATGTGTGTGAGGGAGTGAGTGAGGTACAGCTCCATGTGTGAGGGAGTTAGTGAGGTACAGCTACATGTGTGTGAGGGAGTGAGTGAGGTACAGCTACATGTGTGAGGGAGTGAGGCGTGAGGTACAGCTCCATGTGTGAGGGAGTGAGTGAGGTACAGCTCCATGTGTGAGGGAGTGAGTGAGGTACAGCCACATGTGTGAGGGAGTGAGTGAGGTACAGCTTCATGTGTGAGGGAGTGAGTGAGGTACAGCCACATGTGTGAGGGAGTGAGTGAGGTACAGCTTCATGTGTGAGGGAGTGAGGCGTGAGGTACAGCTCCATGTGTGAGGGAGTGAGTGAGGTACAGCTACATGTGTGAGGGAGTGAGTGAGGTACAGCTCCATGTGTGAGGGAGTGAGTGAGGTACAGCTTCATGTGTGAGGGAGTGAGGCGTGAGGTACAGCTCCATGTGTGAGGGAGTGAGTGAGGTACAGCTACATGTGTGAGGGAGTGAGGCGTGAGGTACAGCTCCATGTGTGAGGGAGTGAGTGAGGTACAGCTACATGTGTGAGGGAGTGAGTGAGGTACAGCTACATGTGTGAGGGAGTGAGTGAGGTACAGCCACATGTGTGAGGGAGTGAGGCGTGAGGTACAGTTACATGTGTGTGAGGGAGTGAGTGAGGTACAGCCACATGTGTGAGGGAGTTAGTGAGGTACAGCTACATGTGTGTGAGGGAGTGAGTGAGGTACAGCCACATGTGTGAGTGAGTGAGGTACAGCTCCATGTGTGAGGGAGTGAGTGAGGTACAGCTACATGTGTGAGGGAGTGAGTGAGGTACAGCCACATGTGTGAGTGAGTGAGGTACAGCTCCATGTGTGAGGGAGTGAGTGAGGTACAGCTACGTGTGTGAGGGAGTCAGAGAGAGAGAGCCTCAGGAGGTGTATTTGCATGTCTGTTATTCACACTTCATTGGTTCATTTCCCTCTCTCTCTCTTTTGAAATTTTTAACTTGAAATATTGTTGTTTTAGATAGACTCTCCTCTTATTAATTCTTTTGTAAAAAAGCTTTATTTTTTTTTACACATTTTTACACATTCCTCACATTTTTTGTAAGTTATTTAGTCCCCCATGATTATCATTTAGGGTCGTTGTTAGTCCACCTAATTAATCAATGCGGTACACTACCTTCCTGCATTTTATTAAGAATATTTTTAAATGTTATATTTGCATGTATCAAATAACTGAAATCACTTTGTCACATCACTCACTGCAACGTTATCAGCCCACCTGTTATCTTTAGGTAACTAGCAGCATGTGATGCTGGAGTCTGACTGGTTGGTTATAGTGGAGATGTTTCTCATGTTCAGGAAACTGTTACATTTACCAGCCAATATACAAGGCCACGGGGGCGTCCTGATGGTCAAACGAACTTGGGATCTTTTCTGAGCAATAATGAGTGTTTTGGGGTACTACACATAGTCCAATTACAGGCTTTTCAGACCTGGCTAACAGCCACCAACCAATTACCAGGTCTTGGTATAATGGACGAGTGGTAGCGTTAGTAGTGGAAAGTGCGCCAACTCGCTGCGCATGGGGGGGGGTAGCCATTTTTTCCCCACCTGCAGCGAGTTGGCGTTGGGGTATTTTCCGATTTTTATCCCAAGTGCCTGGCATTGGCGTAGTGGGTATTTTCCTATCATTTATCAATCTCTCCCTTGTATCATATAATTTTTCCAAAATTTGAATTAAAAGGTCGCCTAGTCCCTGCCATTTCGCTCAAGGGGATTACAATGCCGGCTCTTGGCGTACCCAAATTCTGTTACCCCAGTGACCCTTACACAGATATCGCTAATGGTCAATGACGTCACCAGGTAGCTGCTCAGTGACCCTGCACAGGTACATTCAAGGGGATTAAAAGGTCGTGACTTGGCATACCAGTTTTTAGTTACCTCTGCTAGTGACTGCTTTATAGTTCATGAATCCATTCAGTCACACCACTATCATGTCATTCCTATTTCTTCGCATTTCTAGAGAATGTAATTTGAGCTTTGTCAATCTTTCTTCGGAGATTGCTTATTGCGCATAGGGCAAAATAAAAATGAAAACCCACTGTCATCCATTTGTATGAAAACAGTCCCTGCCAGGCACGGTGACTTCAATGCGATTTCAGTACTAATCCAATATTGCTGCATAAACGCATAAAAGTATTTGCACGTGCATAAATATACATGCACATCTCACATTCGCTCAAAAAACATGCCTCCCCACACCTTGCTGTAGCATATAACAAATCAAAATACTCATTGAGTAAAAGCAAGCCACTCATGTTTTGATATAAGGCCTTCTGCAGTTACCTTCTTTTCTGATGTCATCATCCCTAATGCGGTGCGAGGCGCCAACGTGCTAAAATGTGGATCCCAGGAGGTTCACACGTTAGTGCGAACTCTTAAAAAGGCTTAATACCTCAACTGTACTCTGTGCTTCATCAGAGTCGATATTCGGGTATCTTTGCTCGTATTATCGCGCATTGCTCATATTTTCTGTTATTCATTTCATAAACCCTATCAAACCATTCTAACCTAACTTATTATATATAACAAACAAATACCTTCTACAGACCAGTTGTTGTTGTTTAGTGACACCACGAAAAGCGACCTCAGCATAGGGATAGGGTATTGATTGATAAAGATTAAGCCACCCAAGAGGTGGCACGGGCATGAATAGCCCGTAAGGATAGGGTATTGTTGGCCATTAGCATATAATTGTCAAGGTATCACAGCACCTGACTTTTCAAACTATGTATGACGTCACCAAATGACCAATGCGGCCTTTAGAGTCGCATTGGTCATCTGGTCATCGCGTTTATGCAGCAATATTGGATTAGTACTGAAATCGCATTGAAGTCACCACGCCTGGCAGGGACTGTTTTCATACAAATGGATGACAGTGGGTTTTCATTTTTATTTTGCCCTATGCGCAATAAGCAATCTCCGAAGAAAGATTGACAAAGCTCAAATTACATTCTCTAGAAAGGCGAAGAAATAGGAATGACATGATAGTGGTGTGACTGAATGGATTCATGAACTATAAAGCAGTCACTAGCAGAGGTAACTAAAAACTGGTACGCCAAGTCACGACCTTTTAATCCCCTTGAATGTACCTGTGCAGGGTCACTGAGCAGCTACCTGGTGACGTCATTGACCATTAGCGATGTCTGTGTAAGGGTCACTGGGGTAACAGAATTTGGGTACGCCAAGAGCCGGCATTTTAATCCCCTTGAGCGAAATGGCAGGGACTAGGCGACCTTTTAATTATAATTTTGGAAAATAATATGATACAAGGGAGAGATTGATAAATGATAAGAAAATACCCACTACGCCAATGCCAGGCACTTGGGATAAAAATCAGAAAATACCCCTACACCAACTCACTGCAGGCAAAAGAAAATCGAAAATACCCTTACGCCAACTCACTGCAGGTGGGGAAAATTGGCTGCCACCCCCCCCCCCCACCCTGCACCAACTCGCTGCAGGCGAAAAAAAAATCAAAATTGCAGCGAGTTGGCGCACTTTCCACTACTAGCATCCTCCCTCACTTCTCACTTGACCAAGATCAAGCTCACTTCACCTCACTTTAGCCACAACATCGCGGCTAAACTTTACTTGGAGCCCAATGGCGACTGTGTTCACATTGGGAGTCCTAAGATATGAGTCAACGGACTTACACACACCTTCAACAGTATAGCGTCTTAAGTCATTGCATAGAAGTAAATGATGTAGTGAGATGTGTCACACCTCTCTCTCTCTCTCTCTCTATATATATATATATATATATATATATATATATATATATATATATATATATATATATATATATATATATATAATATTATGACAGAGCCCACGGGTCAGTGCGCCAGAGTTAAACAACAGGACAACACTCACCTTCCAGTACCAGCAGGAAATGTTGCACAACTCTCCATGCAGATGTCAATAAGCTGCAACAACCAACTTGTTCTGTATTGAGGATAAAGCTTACTAGTACTTTATTAACCCCCTGGAGGGGTCAATAAAGCTGCCGAGCTAGCATATATACTTGTGCTCTGAACATTGTCCAGGAATAAATATATTGGCTGGTTGGTCTGTGAGCTGCTGTGTGGCCTTAACCAGCTTGCCATGGTAATGGAAAGGCCATATGGCAGATGGAGTCAGCCCCAGTGTCAACTTTTCAGATATATCGACTCCTGCAGCGACCTTCCCCCTTTGATTTTCATGAAGTCTGAAACTGGGGATTTGTTTACCATAGAGTTTTTAAACACTTCATAATATTAAATTTTTTTTAGATGAAATGGAGAATGGACGAAGGTAAAGAGAGATAAAGAGAGGGTGAGAAACGTTAAGAAGTGGGGCGGAAGAGGTGAGAAAGAAAAACACCGGAGATAGGGAATGATAAAAAAAAAAGGAGTGGGAGAATGAGAGAGATGGGTAGAGCAGTAAAGAGAAGGAGCGTGATAGGAACAGACCCGGGCACAGCCGGGTATATCCCATAAAAAAAATAGAAATTTACTTAAGGCAGAAAACGAGCTAAAAACATTTAATGTTAATTAAATATGGTGGCAGCAAAATATGATCCCCGCCCGTACGCTGCGGGGAAAATTGTGCACCTGTGTATCACAATAATTAAGGAAACACTGCAACTAATTTTAAAGACACGGCATTCTCCCTGGGAAATTAAAACAGGAGAGGAAGTGGGTCGTGTTAACCACAGTTCCCCGGAGAGTTTACGGGACGCAGTGAAGATGAAATTTTATGCACAGGGCATATGCAGACATAGGTATGCTGGTAATAAGAAAGGATTAGAATGCAGTTACCAGCATCCCAAAAAATGTTTAAATATGCTTCGGAAAGGTGAGTGTCGATTTGGATCAATTTGTAGGTTTTTCCATCCTGACATGTGCCAAACCTCATTGGAGGACAGAAAATGCTATGACCTCAGCTGCCCATACTTTCACGTGAAAGGCACGAAACGCTACATAAAGAGTGGCAAACAGGATAATGAATTTGGAGGAAACTCGATAAATTTTTTATACCAGACCGAAAGAGAATTCAAAAGGAGGAGCATGGAGAATGTATGGAACTGGATGCCGCATCCAGAATTACAGATACAATTACACACTGAAGGGGAACCACAACTACGAGAGGCAACTGCCCTACAACAATCAGCACTGGTCAGAACAAACTCAATATGTCCACGCATAATGGGGTTGCCGAGAAAGTCTCCCAGTCAAACTATCACTAATAGAGTAACCTCATTCATCTTTGCCAACATACAAGGACTGAAAACAAGAACAAACAACAAAGTACAGTTCATAAATGGCCTCCTCGCGGAGTCAAATGCAGTATTTGGAGCTTTCACAGAAACCCATGCAGGGGAATTCTTAGACAGTGAAATCTGGATTCCAGGATATAACCTATACAGGTGTGATAGGAAAAGTAGGTCACATGGAGGAGTGGGTCTGTATATTAGGGAAGACCTTGTGTGCTCGGAGCTCCTTAACGTTACAAATGAGGTGATAGAGGTACTGGGATTAAAAATAGAGAAAATAAATTTAGTGATTATTCTAATATACAAACCGCCAGATGCAACGGCTGAGGAATTCACAAAACAGATAAACAAAATAGAGAATAGCCTTGATAATTTGGAGAACTCAATACCTGATATTATCTTCCTAGGTGACTTCAACTTGCCTAGTCTCAGGTGGAGATGTTGGGTATCTGGGGCTTGAACTTAGAAAATAAATTATTTAAGTATTATATTAAAATAAAGCAAAGGACCACCCGCTTTTGAGAAAAGAGGGAAAACAAATAAAATTGATCATTAGAATGACACCAGAGAACCAGTGTCTATGGAAAAACATTCAATGGATATTCACTTGAAATTAACGAAGACTGTAATTACTAATTAAAGCCAAAGCCTCAAATATCAACATTGGGGGGTTATTTCTAGAAATTCATATATATCTAGGAACCAGTGTGGTTCGTCACTAGTTCATTATAGCATTGGTATTATGGTAAATCTAACTACAACATATGTAAATATATGGTAATCAAATTATATTCATTTAAGATCATATTAATTATAGAAGCAATAATTAAATTGAATAAATTTATAAGAAAAATGGGTCTTAGCTGTAAGACGATTTCTAACGCCAGTTCATCATTCGTCCTCGTGATCACAGAATCCCCATAGAGAAATGACTCGAGGTAAATAACACGATTGATGACAATCTTGCTGGCGTCTCAAATACACGCTGTAATACAAGAAATATAAAGTAGCAATTGACTAGGCTACAAAATTGTGCTCATATATTCATGAAGCTGAACTGAGTGATAAATATTACTAACGTTTGATTGTTATTAATTTCTCGTCATAACGACAAACTACTCACTAAGGCCCTAACTACTCAGATGCATCCGACTAGAAAGAAAAAACCTGTGAGCGTAACCGAGTACTAAGGTTTGCCGAGATGAGCGTCTGCTGGACTCAGTGTTCACTGCTGTGCACACTTATTTACGGCCCGGATGGTAATTGTAGACGCTGGGTTCACTGTGGAGGCACTAGAGAACACTGGCAAGTAAATTCCACTTATTAACTGAGTGTCGACGTAATTCTTATCGACAAGAATTCTCAATTAATGCCATGTGCTCCACCACGCTGTCGCGTGCCTTGTTGTTGTAGTAATAATATCGTCGCCGCCCTCCCTCTCCCAGCTCTCGCATTCACCACGGAAATTATTAAACACAAATTATTCTTTCCCGCGCAATTATGGATGAAAATGCGATAATATGAACTGGGTTGAAATTATAGGGAATTAATAATTATAATATTCTCGATAAATAATCACTAGCGAGAAATGGAGATAATATTTATACTTCTCCAGAGCATTCGAACGTAACAGAATAAAAACTGTTACTGAATAATTTCAATTAATAACTCTTGATTTACATTATCAGGAGTAATATTATCAGCAATATGCTCAGATTAATTTATATTAACACTACGGTTAGTGGTGTTAAGAGCTACTGCAAATGTAAGTTAATAGTAATTTATCATAATATAATAATGGATGATAAGTGTTGGAAATTTCCAACAGGAGAATAGCAAACAACAATATTATACCAGGGAATCTATCAGGAACTAACCAACCACAGATTAGAGAACTACTTAGATTCTGTGACAAATTTTCACTCAATCAGCAGATATCGGAGCCAACGAGAAATGAAAATATTCTAGACCTGGTCTTTACGGACAATGAAGACATTATCAGAGACATTACGATATCAGATACCACATATTCAGATCACAAGCTCATTGAAGTGCAAACGACCATCAATACTCAGAATAGACCTAAAACGTTGAAAGCGAGAGGGGGCTATTCAGTAAATTCAATTTTAATAATAAAAGGATAGACTGGGAGATAATAAACATGGAACTTAAAAACATTCCATGGGAAACTGTTTTAAGTAATAAATGTCCTACAGAAGAAATAGAAAAACTGACTTCGGAAGCGTATCAAGTCTGTCTGAAACATGTTCCTTTGAGGAAAACCAGAAAGAGATCCAACGTAGAAAGAGAACGCAGACGACATTATAAACGCAGCAAAAAAATAACGGAACTGCTTATGCAGACACGAATTTCCCGTCAAAGAAGGAATAATTTAAATAGGGAGATTGAAGAAATCGAGCGGAAATTGAAACACTCATATGAAACTGAAGAAAGACAGTTNAAACAAGATAAGACCGAGTACAGAGCCCTTTGGGACTCCACTGGTGACTTCACGCCAATCGGAGGTCTCACCCCTCACCGTACTCTCTGCTTCCTATTGTTTAGGTACTCCCTTATCCACTGGAGCACCTTACCAGCTACACCTGCCTGTCTCTCCAGCTTATGTGCCAGCTCTTATGCGGTACTGTGTCAAAGGCTTTCCGACAATCCAAGAAAATGCAGTCCACCCAGCCCTCTCTTTCTTGCTTAATCTTTGTCACCTGGTCGTAGATTTCTATTAAGCCAGTCAGGCAAGATTTACCCTCCCTGAACCCATGTTGGCGATTTGCCACGAAGTCCCTTCTCTCCAGATGTGTTACCAGGTTTTTTCTCACGATCTTCTCCTCACCTTGTTGGTATGTGTGTGTGTGTGTGTGTGTGTGGTGTGTGTGTGTGTGTGTGTGTGTGTGTGTGTGTGGTGTGGTGTGTGTGTGTGTGTGTGTGTGTGTGTGTGTGTGTTGTGTGTGTGTGTGTGTGTGTGTGTGTGTGTGTGTGTGTGTGTGTCCCCCTTGAGAGGGTTTTGGTTAATACAGGTAATACAGGTTTTGGTTAATAATTTTGGTTAATTTTTTTTGTGGCCATTATTAATGCAAGCGATTATTACAGGTATGTTGCAGGCGCTGTTGATCATTATTGGTGCATTTGGGTGCCTCTGATTGGGCACAGGTGCGCCTGTGTGCTGCTGATTAGTGCTGGTTATTCGTACAGGTGTCTTTGAATGCTGCCGAGTAGAACAGATGACTAGCAGAGGTGTGTTGATGTGTTCTTGATTAGTGCAGGTGATTACCAAGATTTTGGTTGCATACCTGTTAACTCTTTAGCATGTCGTGGTCCTTCGGGTTAAGGCGCGCGTCTCGGGATATCCAGGACACTGGTTCGATC
>WNGS01163521.1:302610-312846 GCA_020271785.1 Procambarus virginalis
GTCTATCAGACTATATGAGACAAGAAGGAAACTCTGCTACTTGACTAATAAGAGATACTTTGCTCTCATCGCTGGTAAATCGTAATCGAAAAAAATGTGCCTATGAAAAATAAATTCCACTAACTGGAAAGGTAAAAAAAACTTAATTTTAAGGCAGGTCTTGGGAGCTGGCGCTCGACCCTTGAACTAAAATCTGGTTATTATTGAATTCGATGAATACAATGAAAAGGATATATAATAGACATCTCTTGCCATAGACTGTTAAAACACCCGGGGCCCAGGAGTTAAATTCATCCTAACGAACACTAGGTAATCATTACTCAGCGAGCACGCACTCTTGCGTAATCATTGCTAAGCGAGCACACAATCTTGCGTAATCAATGCTAAGCGAGCACACAATCTTGCGTAATCATTGCTAAGCCAGCACACAATCTTGCGTAATCAATGCTAAGCGAGCACACAATC
Source organism: Procambarus virginalis (assembly GCA_020271785.1). Taxonomy (NCBI): domain Eukaryota; kingdom Metazoa; phylum Arthropoda; class Malacostraca; order Decapoda; family Cambaridae; genus Procambarus; species Procambarus virginalis. The sequence continues at coordinate 303,076 of WNGS01163521.1, forward strand.
TTGCGTAATCAATGCTAAGCGAGCACACAATCTTGCGTAATCAACTTTGGCAGTGCCTTATGGGAGGGACAGAAATTTAAGAGAATTAATGTTTTCATGACCACTGGCCTCCAGGTATTGCTGAGGAAAAGTTTGCATTAAGCCCGTTATAACAATGATAAATATTGTGCCAATTTATTCCTGTACGAAGTAATATTTTACTAAAAGCTATCACAAGCTTTTGCCTGTTTTTATATACGCTGTTATTTTCTGGGAAAGGGAATTAAATCATATATGAGTATTGGAATATATGGCTTTAATGTATTCTGCGAAACTATGCATAATACATATTTCGTAAATTAATCATTTATAATTATGATAGGAGGTTACAGGTATGTTTAGCTTTTGAATAGTCACACTGACTGTATGGTGGGACCCATTTGACTGTTTGGGCTTTTATCACAGAAACAGTTAGCTCCGGCCCTGTCTGGTACACCTCGATGGGGACCTTCCACGCATGCATGGGGTCTTATTCACCTGTGTGGGGTCTTTCAGACCTGTATAGGGTCTTGCAGGCATGTAGGGGGGTCTTCCAGGCATGTATGGGGTCTTTCATTTGAAGGATTACAGCCATTTCTCAATAAAAAAAAATTGGCCTGAATGAGCCAAATAACTTTATATGAGGTTCTTAGCCTGTTTGACCTTGGAGTAATTATCTGGACTTTGTGAATGGGATTAAAAGCACCTTAGACCTTCTAGTCCTGTATAAAGGAATGTTTACTCACGGCGACCTTCGTGAGTAAACACATCACTCATGACGTTGCCACGTGATGAGTGACGTCATAACGATATTACTGCTTGCCAGAGGCGTGAGTCGCGTTGTTCATGTCACGGCTCCTCGAGTTGGTCTCCCCGGAGCGGAATATTTTACGGCTGTAGGACAAATAGACATAATATCTGAGGTGCTTATGATGCCATTTGGGGGCATAACTAAATATATAGGTGTGAGGCGAGGAGGGAAGCAACTTGTCATGTGGAGTCTGCAACGGCAAGGTTGCAGGTGTCATGGCTGGGTGTCATGAGCTGGCATGATCAATCATTAAGGTCATGCAACTATGCACGATGAGAGGCGGGAATGATTGATGGCTGGGTTGATGATAGAGGTTGGTAGTGGTGAGTATTTTGCTGACAGCAACCAGTTGTGGGAGATGGTGGTGGTACTGGTTGTGGGAGATGGTGGTGGTACTGGTTGTGGGAGATGGTGGTGGTACTGGTTGTGGAAGATGGTGGTGGTACTGGTTGTGGGAGATGGTCATGATACTGGTTGTGGGAGATGGTGGTGGTACTGGTTGTGGGAGATGGTGGTGGTACTGGTTGTGGGAGATGGTGGTGGTACTGGTTGTGGGAGATGGTCATGATACTGGTTGTGGGAGATGGTGGTGGTACTGGTTGTGGGAGATGGTGGTGGTACTGGTTGTGGGAGATGGTGGTGATACTGGTTGTGGGAGATGGTGGTGTTACTGGTTGTGGGAGATGGTGGTGATACTGGTTGTGGGAGATGGTGGCGGTCCTGAGTGTGGGAGATGGTGGTGGTACTGGTTGTTGGAGATGGTGGTAGTCCTGAGTGTGGGAGATGGTGGTGGTACTGGTTGTGGGAGATGGTGGTGGTACTGATTGTGGGAGATGGTGGTGGTCCTGAGTGTGGGAGATGGTGGTGGTACTGATTGTGGGAGATGGTGGTGGTCCTGAGTGTGGGAGATGGTGGTGGTGGTACTGATTGTGGTGTAACAGACTAAGCTTGTCTTAGAAAGTATAGACCTGAGATCATAGACATTCAGACCACGTGGTCTCACAAAACTTCAGAAGTCACATGGTACTTTCTACATGAGAAGGCAGTAAAGGTCACTAGCCAGGGATTAAAGGACTAGCACCTTGAATTACAAAATGGCTGTTTCTCTGGTATTAATTCAACATGTAATAAATATTTCAATAATTACAGTAATAACCAGTGTGGGTTAAGGTCTTAGGGGAGGTTGACATGACTGTAGGAGGAGGACAAGGCTCGTAGACCGTCACAAAGACAGGGACAACAGTTCAGTAGGGGGACTAGCCTCGTGACCTCCCTGGGTCAAGGGGTCACCAAAACCCTCCATATTTATTAACTCAAAGTATAAATTCAGGTCACTAGACAATGTTGTAATTGGACATAGCCTTTGTCCAAGATGTCTATAGAATTACCATCACTTTAATAACAATTCAAGCATCTGGGGTGGCAAGGACATAAAAATTATTTTCTTCAATTTAAACCCTGCTTAGTAATTTAATAGTTTTGCGGAGTGATACAAGCCAGCCTTCACGGTGTGGTAGAGGGAGCATAGGTCAGAGTGGTTAGGGCAGCTGAAGAGGTCACCATCTCACCTTAGAAGGTCAGAGCGACAGCACCTGGACTTAGATTATTTTACGATAAAGTTCTTAAGAGTTTGGTGTAGTTTAAGGGTTCATGTTTGCCTCTTAGGGAATATTTAAGTTTAGGAAGTGTTCAGCTTAGGAAGTGTTCCTATTTATTTACACCTTTTGATAGTTTTGCTCAATAAACTTTGTTTTAGTAATTGTTGGTATTTTTGATGATTTCCAAGAATGATACATATGACTGTCTTTGCCATTTGTCTCCACGAGTCTGCTTTATTGGGCTAAGTCGATATTCAGATTATAAGCCAGCCTAGTCTCTCTTAATATCAGAGATATTCCCTTGTTTTGTTTAAATTCCAAGTTATGAGTTTACTTAACGTAAACTCATAAACCCCCCTTTCCACTTAATTGGGGATAACTCACTCCAAGGGTTTAATGGTTAATTAATTGGCCCAAACCCCAATTAATTAATCTGACTTCATCTTTGGTTTGGTGATGGCAGCAAGTAAAGGTCCTTAAGTTTGGCTAGAAAAGCCAAGGGCAACGTCTTGTGTTTGTAGTATCTTGGCGGTCGACGGTCACGAGGCGTGGGACTGGAGGTTGTGGTGGAGCCCGGGGTCTTAGATATCTATGGGCAGGGTAATGTACAAGAGGGAGACATTACCCCCCGTCCAGCATCTTCATCCTCCCACACCACTGGTCCAGCATCTTCATCCTCCCACACCACTGGTCCAGCATCTTCATCCTCCCACACCACTGGTCCAGCATCTTCATCCTCCCACACCACTGGTCCAGCATCTTCATCCTCCCACACCACTGGTCCAACATCTTCATCCTCCCACACCACTGGTCCAGCATCTTCATCCTCCCACACCACTGGTCCAGCATCTTCATCCTCCCACACCACTGGTCCAGCATCTTCATCCTCCCACACCACTGGTCCAGCATCTTCATCCTCCCACACCACTGGTCCAGCATCTTCATCCTCCCACACCACTGGTCCAGCATCTTCATCCCTCCCACACCACTGGTCCAGCATCTTCATCCTCCCACACCACTGGTCCAGCATCTTCATCCCTCCCACACCACTGGTCCAGCATCTTCATCCCTCCCACACCACTGGTCCAGCATCTTCATCCTCCCACACCACTGGTCCAGCATCTTCATCCTCCCACACCACTGGTCCAGCATCTTCATCCTCCCACACCACTGTCCAGCATCTTCATCCTCCCACACCACTGGTCCAGCATCTTCATCCTCCCACACCACTGGTCCAGCATCTTCATCCTTCCACACCACTGGTCCAGCATCTTCATCCTCCCACACCACTGGTCCAGCATCTTCATCCCTCCCACACCACTGGTCCAGCATCTTCATCCTCCCACACCACTGGTCCAGCATCTTCATCCCTCCCACACCACTGGTCCAGCATCTTCATCCTCCCACACCACTGGTCCAGCATCTTCATCCTCCCACACCACTGGTCCAGCATCTTCATCCTCCCACACCACTGGTCCAGCATCTTCATCCTTCCCACACCACTGGTCCAGCATCTTCATCCCTCCCACACCACTGGTCCAGCATCTTCATCCTCCCACACCACTGGTCCAGCATCTTCATCCTCCCACACCACTGGTCCAGCATCTTCATCCCTCCAACACCACTGGTCCAGCATCTTCATCCTCCCACACCACTGGTCCAGCATCTTCATCCTCCCACACCACTGGTCCAGCATCTTCATCCCTCCCACACCACTGGTCCAGCATCTTCATCCTTCCCACACCACTGGTCCAACATCTTCATCTCTCCCACACCACTGGTCCAACATCTTCATCCCTCCCACACCACTGGTCCAGCATCATCATCCCTCCCACACCACTGGTCCAGCATCTTCATCCTCCCACACCACTGGTCCAGCATCTTCATCCCTCCCACACCACTGGTCCAGCATCTTTATCCTCCCACACCACTGGTCCAGCATCTTTATCCCTCCAACACCACTGGTCCAGCATCTTGATCCTCCCACACCACTGGTCCAGTTTACTCAATAACAAATACTTCCGTGAATTTTAATGCCATGAAAATTCAGATGTTTCTTGGCCATCTGCTCACCATTGTTGTCCACACTGTTGGTCAGTGAGTGATCTGCTCACACACAGTGTGTCTGGAGCAAGGAGGAGGGCGCCGCGCTCATTCACTTTCCAATTCCAAAGCCATTTGGTGCAACAAACTGCCGTACTGTGTCATTTCTGGCACCCTGGAATTACGTCTCTTCCCAAGAATGTGCCGAGAGATCTCTGGGAAAATGGCTAAAATGTCGTGTAGTTGTATATGTTTGACCACGGGGTCTACTGTGTATATTTCTCTTTTCTAAATATTTTTATATTTTTATATATATTTTTTTAGTAACTATTATACTGTTAAATTGACGAGCGTTCAACTTAACGTGAATCATTAACGTCGTCAGCAGTGACTTAGAAACCCGAAAACTCGCTGCACACATTCAATAGCGTGTTATTTTTAGCCTTGTGTTTGTTTTGGTCTCGTCCGCCTTGGCACGCACTCAAGCGTGTTTACATCTCGTCAGACGCCGGGAATCTGTGCCTAAAGTTACAACTGTGGGATGTAGTGAGGGATTTATCACCTGGATCACAGACAGGAACATGAGCACAGAGGAGCCCTCAAGGCGGTGAGTCGCAGTCTTGATGACAATAGACCTTGGGTACCATTGAAAATAACTTATATATAATTAATGTATATAAACAAGGAAAAATAAAATAAGGCAAAGCAGAAATTACGAGTGAGAGAGAGAGAGAGAGAGAGAGAGAGGACTTTTACCCACCTGCTGGGATATTCTTCTGAGGACACACACTAAACCATGAGGATGGAACCAACCAACAACTAAGAGAAGCTCATCTACTGACAACAAACATTTTACTCCCTAGATACAAGTCCCAGATGATCCTGAACAATAACCTCCACATCTTGTTCCATTTACCGCATCAAAGATGACTGAAGTGGGTATACACCAGGCTCCAGTTTACCATCTGTATACACCACTCGACACAGGCATGTCGTAGAGCCAGACAAAGGCAGCCCAAGACTATTATAGAGCTCTGCTGACCTGCTGGAGCCACCCTTCACATGCCTCTTCCAACTCTTAATGACTCTGGGAATTTGTCGCTCCCCTTGGCAGAAGATAAATGTTGTGGCAGCACATAAAGAGCCGCCGCTCAGTGGTTGGGGACTACCCGCCTGTGTCACTGCCTTCAGTCTGCTGGTGAAAATCTTGAGATATTAATCTTTCTGCAAATATGATTTGTTGATCATCACCGGCTGCTGTGTGATGGACGGTATGGCCTTAGTACATGTCTAGCTGCTGCTGATCTCCTGCTAAATCTCTTCACTAAGTGGCATCAGTCACTGGATGACTTCATGATCAGCTGCTGAGTTTCAATTGACATTTTGGGAATGACGTTTGACTCTTGAAGGTCTATGTCAGGCCCCATGTTTAACCTAGCAAGCAAGGCAGCCAGGAAACCTTCACCCAATCTCAAACTTCGACACCAGGACGGGTTACAAAACCTTGTATGAAACACAAGTTCGCACTTATCTAGAGCATGCACTCCTCTCCTGGATCGCCTGCCCTCTATCATTCATCAGCATTTTGGACAATGTGGGAAGGCTCGTCTCAAGTCTTGACCAAGTCTGGTTAAACTGGTATTAACATCTGAGCCGTCATCACCCTCGTGATGTTGGCAGACTTAATATTACGTTGTTCAGCTCCACACCTGGCCCAACGTCGAGGACAACCAGTAATTGCAACCGTAACTCATGACTCTCAGCCATCATCAGTTCATGCTGGAACTGTTGATGGCCGAGTGCATCAATTCAAGCCGGAATTGCCTTTCTCAGGAATATCACTCCATCAACGATTATTTATTGCTGGGCTGACTTACATGTGGCACTTGCAGGCGATGAGTCACAATAACGTGGCTAAATTATGTTGACCAGACCACACACTAGGTAAAGGGACGACGACGTTTCGGTCCATCCTGGACCATTCTCAAGTCGATGAAGAATGGTCCAGGACGGACCGTAATGTCGTCGTCCCTTCACCTTCTAGTGTGTGGTCTGGTCAACATGTGGAATTTGTTTACTCGACAGTTTGTTACACAGGGTATCAAGTCAACCAATCACATGGCTAGCTCATCCTGTTCCATATATGACAGTAACGTAGCTTTAAAGCTAGTTAAATTCTAGTGAATGCAAATAAGAGTCTAATGACATAAATGAGTCGAGGCAGGCTTCAGATGAGGTCATGTATGATAACAACTCTTGGTTGTAGCTTCACTTGGTACCTCAATGATCTACCTAATGAACCCTCGTTTTAGAAGAGAGAAGAGAGAGAGAGGGGAACAATATGTGTATGTGTGTATTAATTCCTGGAATTGTAAACCTATCAATTCCGATTAAGTAAACTAAAGTTACATTTCAGTAAATACTTAATATTAAACTGTGGTATAACTGAAGTATACCAGCGGATGAAAAGATATAACATAGGGAATACTTCTGTTTAGTGTTCCATACATTTGTTTAGTGTTCAAATGATAAATTTGAACACTAAACAAAAGACACAATTGAATAACTTGAAGCTTTCGCTTTGATGTCCAAAGGGCTTGGAAAGGATGGGGGGGGGGTAGAGGGATGGGGAGATGAAATTCAGGAAGAGGATGCGGGTGTAGAGAGAGAGGAGGATTGAAAGTTCGGTGGCCTGTCCACCATGGGTTGACATATGTGTATGTGTCGTTTGTTTGTGTATGTGTTATGTTGGGTTGTCAGTACAATGGCTGGGGGGGCTAGTGTTTGTGACCTTGTTGGTGTCCTAAAGCACTAGAGCCGATGGAGTTGGCTGAGGGAGGTTAATCTTAACATCAGGGTAGTCACACTTCTGATATCACGACAAATGGTTTTTTGGTTTTATATTTTTTGTAGTAGTTTTATTTGTTTATATATATATATATTTTTTTGTATTTTATTTATTTATTTATTTATTTCCTTTATTCTTCATTTGGTGTAGATGGGGTCCGGGATGGGCCACTCATCTGGGTCGTCTGGCAGGCCGCTTAGTATTTGAGGTCTTGGGAAGGCCTCATCGTGGATGTGTCTGATCACTTACTGTTGGAGAGTGATTTTTCTGGTTCTGTGTGGTGGTTCGCGGATCTCGTAGTCGCTGGTGGTGTTTTCTGCTACGTAGGGATCTTCGGGGTCTGGGATATACATATTCTTCATGCGGTACAGCTGTCTTCTGGCCAGGTAGCTGAGCCTGATGTTCATTGGCTTCATGTTGAGCGTTTCATGGATTTGGTCAGTTCATACCCTGTCCCTCAGTGTCAGTCCCTCCGCAAAGCGAAGTGCTTTGTTTTGTACCCGTTGGATCTTCAGCATGTTGGATTTGTTGGTGAGGTTCAGGGGACGTAAGGGTATTCAAGGCTAGGCCTTATAATCATTCTGTACAGGTGGAGCTTGATGTGGGATGGGGCTTGCTTGAAGCGGAAGAGCCTCGCCAGCGAACCTCGAGCCATTGCTGTCTTCTGGGATACAAACTGGGAGGAGTTGAGTAGTCTGTTGAAGTTGTATCCGAGCACTGTGTTGGAGTTTGAGATGGCTATGGCTTCGCCCCTGATTCTTATCCCTCCCTCATTTTCGATTGAGAAGGCCATACATCCGACAGTGCTTAATTGGATCTTTTCTGGGTTAATGGTGATCCTCCATTTCCTTTCCCAGTTAGCAGTCCTGGCTAGTTCTACGTTTGCCTTGCGGGTTACAGTTGCATGCTTGGCCGCTTGGCTGCTTGGGTTGGATGTTATTACATGTGTTACGTCGTCCGCAAATTACACGATGGTGGTGTCCCTATACTCTGGTTGGGGCAGGTCGTTTACAAAGATGTTGAAGAGAACAGGGCTCAAGCATGACCCTTGAGGGACTCCAGCTGTTGGGGTGAAGGCTGCGGCCTCTTTCGCCTTGAAGTTGGGGGTAACTTGCCTATTCTTTAGAAAATTTCTGACCAGCCTGAGGAGGGTCCAGTTTTGCGCTGGTAAATCTGCTAATTTGTACACAAGACCATCATGCCAAAGGCTGTCGAAGGCCTTGTGTACGTCCCTCGTCGCAATCAAAGCTACTTGTTTTTGCTTGCGAATTGAGCTTACTGCGTCGTAGATGATGTTTATTGCATGTTGGGTTGATCTGTGTGCTCGAAAGCCAAATTGTTTTTCAGTGAAGAGGTTGTTATACTCCATATAGTAGTTAAGACGGTTTGACACGATTTTTTCAAAGCACTTGCCTATTGTGTCTAAGAGGGAGATTGGGCGGTAGTTGCCAGGCTGGTGGGGGTCTTTCTTGGGTTTGGGAATGAATATCATCTTGGCTGACTTGAATGCAACCGGAATGTGACCCGACGCCAGCATAGCGTTGAATAGGTTGAGAATGGTCAAATAACATAGAATCGTGGATGTTTCAAGCGTAGGTTAAACATAATTATGAATGAGTTTGGGTGAGCATACTGAGAGTGGCTTCGTATAGGTGAGTACTGTGTCAAGAGTCCCATATATCCCTATGTTCATACCTTGTGTCTTGAGTTGTGTAGCACCAATTACCTGTTGATTAACGGTGAGAGGCGGGACCAAAGAGCCAGAGCTTAACCCCCGCAAGCACAACTAGGCGAGTACAACTAGGTGAGTACCAATATGGCAGCTTTATGGTGTTGAAGCTGTCTTGGTGTAGTGGTGTTGAAGCTGTCTTGGTGTAGTGACGTTGAAGCTGTCTTGGTGTAGTGGTGTTGAGGCTGTCTTGGTGTAGTGGTGTTGAAGCTGTCTTGGTGTAGTGGTGTTGAAGCTGTCTTGGTGTAGTGACGTTGAAGCTGTCTTGGTGTAGTGGTAGTTGAGGCTGTCTTGGTGTAGTGGTGTTGAAAGCTGTCTTGGTGTGGTGGTGTTGAAGCTGTCTTGGTGTGGTGGTGTTGAAGCTGTCCTTGGTGTGGTGGTGTTGGTGGAAAGCTGGCCTTGGTGTGGTGGTGTGAAGCTGTCTTGGTGTGGTGGTGTTGAAGCTGTCTTGGTGTGGTGGTGTTGAAAGCTGTGTGGGGTGGTGTGTTGAGGCTGTCTTGGTGTGGTGGTGTTGAAGTTGTCTGGGTGTAGTGGTGTTGAGCTGTCTTGGTGTAGTGTGTTGAAGCTGTCTTGGTGTAGTGATGTTGAAGCTGTCTTGGTGTAGTGGTGTTGAAGCTGTCGTGGTGTGGTGTTGAAGCTGTCTTGGTGTAGTGACGTTGAAGCTGTCTTGGTGTAGTGTGTTGAAGCTGTCTTGGTGTAGTGGTGTTGAAGCTGTCTTGGTGTA
>WNGS01163521.1:346551-356905 GCA_020271785.1 Procambarus virginalis
CTCACTCCCTCACACATGTAGCTGTACCTCACGCCTCACTCCCTCACACATGTAGCTGTACCTCACTCACTCCTCCTCACACATGTAGCTGTACCTCACTCACTCCCTCACACATGTAGCTGTACCTCACTCACTCCCTCACACATGTAGCTGTACTCACCTCACTCCCTCACACATGGAGCTGTACCTCACTCACTCCCTCACACATGTAACTGTACCTCACTCACTCCCTCACACATGTAACTGTACCTCACTCACTCCCTCACACATGGAGCTGTACCTCACTCACTCCCTCACACATGTAGCTGTACCTCACCTCACTCCCTCACACATGTAGCTGTACCTCACTCCTCACTCCCTCACACATGTAGCTGTACCTCACGCCTCACTCCCTCACACATGTAACTGTACCTCACTCACTCCCTCACACATGTAGCTGTACCTCACTCACTCCCTCACACATGTAGCTGTACCTCACTCACTCCCTCACACATGTAGCTGTACCTCACTCACTCCCTCACACATGTAGCTGTACCTCACGCCTCACTCCCTCACACATGTAGCTGTACCTCACTCACTCCCTCACACATGTAGCTGTACCTCACTCACTCCCTCACACATGTACTGTACCTCACGCCTCACTCCTCACACATGTAGCTGTACCTCACGCCTCACTCCCTCACACACTGTAGCTGTACCTCAACCAACACCTCACGGAGCCCACAAACCCTGCTGGACATCTCTCTGGTGAGAGTCAGGTATTTAACACTGTATTACCCTCGCAAATGTATATTTTATACAGTAGTGAATATTTCTAAAAATATTCTTTCCTCTTACTGCATTTTACTTAAAGTTTATCACTTCAGATCCGCTGGGAAAATTCTGGCTTTATGAATTCATTATATCTAAAAATTCTTCAAAGCCTTGAGCATTTACATATCTCTTTGTAGGTCTGACTGTGCTGTAATATCTCTATCCTCAACTCTCTTCTCCAGTGTTCACTACTCTCACTAATTCATTGCAACTGCAACTATCACTATTCTAACCCGACACTACTCGCACAACTACTTAAGGGAACTATCAGGGGAAAGCTCCAAGTCATTACGACTATTTAGCACTGGGAAGGGGTCAGGATAAGGATTTTGGGATGGGACGAGGGAGGGAAGGAGTGGTGCCCAACCACTTGGACGGTCGGGAATTGAACGCCGACCTGCATGAAGCGAGACCGTCGCTCTACCGTCCAGCCCAAGTGGTTGACGAACGACAACAACTACTTCAAGACTACACCAAGACAGCTCCGACACAACTCGTGTACAACACCAACACAACTAACTCTGCTCCAACACAACTACTCCCACACAACTTCCCACTGCTCCAGTAACACATCGAAACAACACATTAATACTTCTCCATCTTAACTCCAACACTATGCTAACACAACTCCAGGAAAACTCGCAAGACAGCTTCAACGTCACTGCACCAAGACAGCTTCAACACCACTACACCAAGACAGCTTCAACACCACTACACCAAGACAGCTTCAACATCACTACACCAAGACAGCTTCAACACCACTACACCAAGACAGCTTCAACATCACTACACCAAGACAGCTTCAACACCACTACACCAAGACAGCTCAACACCACTACACCAAGACAGCCTCAACACCACTACACCAAGACAGCTTCAACACCACCACACCAAGACAGCATCAACACCACCACACCAAGACAGCTTCAACACCACCACACCAAGACAGCTTCAACACCACCACACCAAGGCAGCTTCAACACCACCACACCAAGGCAGCTTCAACACCACCACACCAAGACAGCTTCAACACCACCACACCAAGACAGCTTCAACACCACCACACCAAGACAGCTTCAACACCACTACACCAAGACATCTTCAACACCACTACACCAAGACATCTTCAACACCACTACACCAAGACAGCTTCAACACCACTACACCAAGACAGCTTCAACACCACTACACCAAGACAGCTTCAACACCACTACACCAAGACAGCTTCAACACCACTACACCAAGACAGCTTCAACACCACTACACCAAGACAGCTTCAACGTCACTACACCAAGACAGCTTCAACACCACTACACCAAGACAGCTTCAACACCACTACACCAAGACAGCTTCAACACCACTACACCAAGGCAGCCTCAACACCACTACACCAAGACAGCTTCAACGTCACTACACCAAGACAGCTTCAACACCACTACACCAAGACAGCTTCAACACCATAAAAGCTGCCATATTGGTACTCACCTAGTTGTACTCGCCTAGTTGTGCTTGCGGGGGTTAAGCTCTGGCTCTTTGGTCCCGCCTCTCAACCGTTAATCAACAGGTAATTGGTGCTACACAACTCAGACACAAGGTATGAACATAGGGATATATGGGACTCTTGACACAGTACTCACCTATACGAAGCCACTCTCAGTATGCTCACCCAAACTCATTCATAATTATGTTTAACCTACGCTTGAAACAATTCCACGATTCTATGTTATTTGACCATTCTCAACCTATTCAACGCTATGCTGGCGTCGGGTCACATTCCGGTTGCATTCAAGTCAGCCAAGATGATATTCATTCCCAAACCCAAGAAAGACCCCCACCAGCCTGGCAACTACCGCCCAATCTCCCTCTTAGACACAATAGGCAAGTGCTTTGAAAAAATCGTGTCAAACCGTCTTAACTACTATATGGAGTATAACAACCTCTTCACTGAAAAACAATTTGGCTTTCGAGCACACAGATCAACCCAACATGCAATAAACATCATCTACGACGCAGTAAGCTCAATTCGCAAGCAAAAACAAGTAGCTTTGATTGCGACGAGGGACGTACACAAGGCCTTCGACAGCCTTTGGCATGATGGTCTTGTGTACAAATTAGCAGATTTACCAGCGCAAAACTGGACCCTCCTCAGGCTGGTCAGAAATTTTCTAAAGAATAGGCAAGTTACCCCCAACTTCAAGGCGAAAGAGGCCGCAGCCTTCACCCCAACAGCTGGAGTCCCTCAAGGGTCATGCTTGAGCCCTGTTCTCTTCAACATCTTTGTAAACGACCTGCCACAACCAGAGTATAGGGACACCATCATCGTGTAATTTGCGGACGACGTAACACATGTAATAACATCCAACCCAAGCAGCCAAGCGGCCAAGCATGCAACTGTAACCCGCAAGGCAAACGTAGAACTAGCCAGGACTGCTAACTGGGAAAGGAAATGGAGGATCACCATTAACCCAGAAAAGATCCAATTAAGCACTGTCGGATGTATGGCCTTCTCAATCGAAAATGAGGGAGGGATAAGAATCAGGGGCGAAGCCATAGCCATCTCAAACTCCAACACAGTGCTCGGATACAACTTCAACAGACTACTCAACTCCTCCCAGTTTGTATCCCAGAAGACAGCAATGGCTCGAGGTTCGCTGGCGAGGCTCTTCCGCTTCAAGCAAGCCCCATCCCACATCAAGCTCCACCTGTACAGAATGATTATAAGGCCTAGCCTTGAATACCCTTACGTCCCCCTGAACCTCACCAACAAATCCAACATGCTGAAGATCCAACGGGTACAAAACAAAGCACTTCGCTTTGCGGAGGGACTGACACTGAGGACAGGGTATGAACTGACCAAATCCATGAAACGCTCAACATGAAGCCAATGAACATCAGGCTCAGCTACCTGGCCAGAAGACAGCTGTACCGCATGAAGAATATGTATATCCCAGACCCCGAAGATCCCTACGTAGCAGAAAACACCACCAGCGACTACGAGATCCGCGAACCACCACACAGAACCAGAAAAATCACTCTCCAACAGTAAGTGATCAGACACATCCACGATGAGGCCTTCCCAAGACCTCAAATACTAAGCGGCCTGCCAGACGACCCAGATGAGTGGCCCATCCCGGACCCCATCTACACCAAATGAAGAATAAAGGAAATAAATAAATAAAAAAATAAAATAAAAAAAATATATATATAAACAAATAAAACTACTACAAAAAATATAAAACCAAAAAACCATTTGTCGTGATATCAGAAGTGTGACTACCCTGATGTTAAGATTAACCTCCCTCAGCCAACTCCATCGGCTCTAGTGCTTTAGGACACCAACAAGGTCACAAACACTAGCCCCCCCAGCCATTGTACTGACAACCCAACATAACACATACACAAACGACACATACACATATGTCAACCCATGGTGGACAGGCCACCGAACTTTCAATCCTCCTCTCTCTCTACACCCGCATCCTCTTCCTGAATTTCATCTCCCCATCCCTCTACCCCCCCCATCCTTTCCAAGCCCTTTGGACATCAAAGCGAAAGCTTCAAGTTATTCAATTGTGTCTGTTGTTTAGTGTTCAAATATTTATCATATGAACACTAAACAAATGTATGGAACACTAAACAGAAGTATTCCCTATGTTATATCTTTTCATCCGCTGGTATACTTCAGTTATACCACAGTTTAATATTAAGTATTTACTGAAATGTAACTTTAGTTTACTTAATCGGAATTGATAGGTTTACAATTCCAGGAATTAATACACACATACACATATTGTTCCCCTCTCTCTCTCTTCTCTCTTCTAAAACGAGGGTTCATTAGGTAGATCATTGAGGTACCAAGTGAAGCTACAACCAAGAGTTGTTATCATACATGACCTCATCTGAAGCCTGCCTCGACTCATTTATGTCATTAGACTCTTATTTGCATTCACTAGAATTTAACTAGCTTTAAAGCTACGTTACTGTCATATATGGAACAGGATGAGCTAGCCATGTGATTGGTTGACTTGATACCCTGTGTAACAAACTGTCGAGTAAACAAATTCCACATGTTGACCAGACCACACACTAGAAGGTGAAGGGACGACGACATTACGGTCCGTCCTGGACCATTCTTCATCGACTTGAGAATGGTCCAGGATGGACCGAAACGTCGTCGTCCCTTTACCTAGTGTGTGGTCTGGTCAACATAATTTAGCCACGTTATTGTGACTCATCGCCTGCAAGTGCCACATGTAAGTCAGCCCAGCAATAAATAATCGTTGATGGAGTGATATTCCTGAGAAAGGCAATTCCGGCTTGAATTGATGCACTCGGCCATCAACAGTTCCAGCATGAACTGATGATGGCTGAGAGTCATGAGTTACGGTTGCAATTACTGGTTGTCCTCGACGTTGGGCCAGGTGTGGAGCTGAACAACGTAATATTAAGTCTGCCAACATCACGAGGGTGATGACGGCTCAGATGTTAATACCAGTTTAACCAGACTTGGTCAAGACTTGAGACGAGCCTTCCCACATTGTCCAAAATGCTGATGAATGATAGAGGGCAGGCGATCCAGGAGAGGAGTGCATGCTCTAGATAAGTGCGAACTTGTGTTTCATACAAGGTTTTGTAACCCGTCCTGGTGTCGAAGTTTGAGATTGGGTGAAGGTTTCCTGGCTGCCTTGCTTGCTGGGTTAAACATGGGGCCTGACATCCCAGCAAACACAAATCATCTAGGAAACGTTCGTCTATCTCTTCCCATAGGCGTGGGAAATGATTTACATTGAGAATGGTGCAGGAGAGCCTTTGAGAAACTTTTAATCCAAAAATCCAAACACAAAGGTTTTATAATAAATGTTTTTCTACAACTATTTTGTTCCTATTGTATTACAAATAGTTTTTACATGTTTAAATATAAAGTTTATGGTGTTTTTTGTAAAATTCATTAATAAATTGTGAATGATATTTAATGGCTGAATGAAACCTTCACAATCCATTTAGTTATGCTATGACCAGAAAAAGTAGTTTTCCAAATTTTCTAAAAATCGCTCTTTTTAACACAATTTGACTCCTTATGCATTTCACTAAACACTAATATCATGTTTAAATATAAAATTTATGTATTATTCCCTAAAATAATTTATATAAATTGTAAAAGTTGCTGGAAAGTGGTGTGAAAGAATCTGAAAACGTTTTGTTGTCTTGTATATTAGCGTGTTCTTATTAACTATGTCTCAAGTGCACAGATTATCAAACAAGAAGATTAACATTCGTCAACCCTTAAAATCTTATATGTTATCTTGCTGGTTCAAAATGGGTGAATCTTTAAGAACAGTATCTATATGACAAATGGTGTTTTCCCTAACTTAAACATTGTAGGGTTTATTATTTTAAACATATTTCTAATGACTCTTAGATGTTTACATTCTCTGAAGTATAGTTGTCAAGGCTGTGTCCATCACTCTCACCACAGATTCTTAAACTCCTCTACATGCTCAACTATAATTGTTTCCATTCTGAATCTCCATGGACATTTGTATCAAAATGAAACCAATATGGTTTCCTTCAGCGCCTTCAGCAGCCAGCACATTTCCTCATTCATTTCCACAGATTCCAACATGGTAGGGGATTCACAGAAACTTTGGCCATTCATATTGTTATATGAATGCATTTCTATATTATAAGAAAAATACCATAAGTTTATAATTCGTTTTCTGTGATATACATTGGTATGCTGTTTTTCTATAAACCGCCATACCGAACTAAATCACGAGGGAAATGTGGGGTGGTGGAGGGAAGTGTGGAGTGCTGGAGGGTAGTGTGGGGTGGTGGAGGTAGTGTGGGGTGGTGGAGGGTCGTGTGGGGTGGTGGAGGGTCGTGTGGGTGGTGGAGGGTAGTTGGGGGTGGTGGAGGGAAGTGTGGGGTGGTGGAGGGACAGTGTGGGGTGGTGGAGGGTAGGTGGGGAGGTGGAGGGTAGTGTGGGATGGGTGGAGGGTCATGTGGGGTGTTGGAGGGTAGTGTGGGGTGGTGGAGGGTAGTGTGGGTGGTGGAGGGAAGTGTGGATGATGGAGGGTCGTGTGGGTGTGGTGGAGGGTAGTGTGGGGTGGTGGAGGGTAGTGTGGGGTGGTGGAGGAAGTGTGGAGTGGGGAGGGTAGTGTGGGGTGGTGGAGGGTAGTGGGGTGGTGGAGGTAGTGTGGGGGGTGGAGAAGGTGGTGGGGTGGTTGAGGGTAGTGTGGGGTGGTGGAGGGTAGTGTGGGGTGGTGGAGGGTAGTGTGGGGTGGTGGCGGGTAGTGTGGGGGGGGAGGGTAGTGGGGGTGTGGAGGGTAGTGTGGGGTGGGGAGGGTAGTATGTGGGGTGGTGGAGGGAAGTGTGGGGTGGGTGGAGGGTTAGTGTGGGGTGGTGGATGGAAGTGTGGGGTGGTGGAGGGTAGTGTGGGGTGGTGGAGGGTCGGTGGGGGTGGTGGAGGCGTCGTGTGGGGTGGGGAGGGGTAGTGTGGGTGGTGGAGGGTCGTGTGTGGGTGTTGGAGGGTCGTGTGGGGTGTTGGAGGGTCGTGGGGGTGTTGGAGGGGTCGTGTGGGGCTGTTGGAGGGTCGGTGTGGGGGGTGGAGGGTCGTGGGGGTGTTGGAGGGTAGTGTGGGTGGTGGAGGGTCGTTTGGGGTGTTGGAGTGTCGTGTGGTCTGTTGAAGGGTCGTGTGGGGTGGTGGAGGGTCGTGTGGGGTGTGTGGAGGGTAGTGTGGGGTGTTGCAGGGTGTGTGGGGTGGTGGAGGGTAGTGTGGGGTGTTGGAGGGTCGTAGTGGGTGGTGGAGGGTAAGGGATGATGAGGAGCAGTTAAGTCAGGACCTTACCGGTTGTCACGGTGGGTGACGTGTCCGAACACTCACGAGAGTTTTCAAATTATGAACGAAATGTTTATATATAAAAAAAATGTCGTAAATGTGCAGCAAGGAAATAAGACATATCAATGGATTAATATTATTACGGGTTAAAAAACTAAAAAATTGATGGAAATTTTTCTGAATTCAGATGTTATAATGTGAGGAATAGTTTGAGATTTCGAACACCGCCACCACCCCAAGAGGCCCCAGCAGTCTGCCATTAGGCCTTGTCTTGTGAGCACCTGGTCGCTGCTGCTACACCCCACTACACCACACCAGGCTACTACACCATACCAGGGTAATAAACTATACAGGTTACTACACGAGGCTACTACCCCACCCCACAACACAACTACACCAGGCTACTCAACACGTGTACTACCTACACCAGGCTACTACACACAGGTACTACACTACACCAGGCTACTACACACGGGTAATACACTACAGTACCACCAGGCTAGCTATACCACACCACGATACCACACCACTACACCAGTGGACTATACTACCCACTACACAGGGTACTCACCCACACCAGGCTACTACACCACACACAGGCTACTACACCACACCACTACACCAGGGTACTACACCTCACCACTATACCAGGGTACTACACCACCACAACTATCCAGGGTACTACACCACACTACTACAAGGGAACACTACAACACACTATACCAGGCTACACCATACAACTATACCGGGTACTGTACCACACCACTATACCAGGGTAGTACACCACTATACCAGGGTAGTACACCACACCACTATACCAGGGTTCTACACCACATTGCCACTACTACCACAGATCTACTACCACACCACTACACCAGGCTACTACACAACACCACTATACCAGGATACTACTACATCACCAGTCACCCACACACCACTATACCAGGCTACTACACTTCACCACACCACAACCACTATCGGACCTGTTGTGGACCTACCTGGTTGATGGGTTCTGGGAGATCTTCTACTCCACAAGCCGGCCCGAGGAAAGCCTCGACTTGTGAGAGTTTGATCACCAGGCTGTTGCTTGGAGCGGCCCGCAGAGCCACATACCACCACAGCCCGGCTGATCCGGGACTTCTCTAGGAAACAGTCCAGTTTTCTCTTGAAGATGTCAACGGTTGTCCCGGCAATATTTCTATAGTCGCTGGGAGGACGTTGAACAACCGCCGGACCTCTGATGTTTTACAGTGTTCTCTGATTGTGCCTATGGCACCCTCTGCTCTTCACTGGTTCAATCTTGCATTTTCTTCCATATCCGTTCACTCCAGTACGTTGTTATTTTATCGTGTAGATTTGGGACCTGGCCCTCCAGTATTTCCACGTGTATATTATTTGGTAATCTCTCTCATCTCCTTTCTAGAGAGTACATTTGGAGAGCTTTGAGACGATCCCAATAATTTAGGTGTTTTATCTCACCTATGCGTGCCGTATATGTTCTCTCGGTATTCCCTCTTTTTCAGCAATCTCTCCTGCTCTGAAGGGGAAAGTGGAGTACTGAGCAGTATTCGAGACCGGACAACACAAGTGACTTGAAGAGTACCACCATTGTGATGGACTCCCTGGATTTGAAAGTGCTTCGTAATCCATCCGATCATCTTTTTGGCGGATGCGATAATGCTTGGTTATGCTCCCTAACGTTAGGTCGTCGGACATCACTATTCCCCAATCCTTGACATGCTGTTTTTCTACTAGCGGAAGATTTGATTGTGTTTTGTTACCTGTATTATGTTTCAGATCCTCATTTTTTGCCGTACCTGAGTACCTGAAATTTATCACTGTTAAACATCATATTATTTTCTGCTGCCCAATCGAAGCTTTGTTGACATCTGTTTGTAGTTTTACAATGTCTTCAGCAGAGGTAATTTTCATGCTATTTTTGTGTCATCTGCGAAGGATGGACACGAAGCTGTGATGTGTATTGTTGTCTATATCAGATATGAGAATAAGGAACAGTAGCGGTGCAAGGACTCGTACCTTGAGGTACAGAGCTTTTTAACATCGCTTGGACTCGATTTTATCTGATTGACTGTTACTCTTTCGTGTTCTGTTCGACAGGAAATTGGAGTATCCAGCGTCCTACTTTCCAGTTATTCCCATTGACCTCATTTTGTGAGCTATCACCATGGTCACGTTTGTCGAAAGCCTTTGCAAAGTCTGTGTATACAACATCTGCATTTTGCTTTCTTCTAGGGCTTCTGTGATTCTGCCATAGAGGTTGAGTAACTGTGACAGACAGGATCTTCCCGCTCTAAATCCATGTTGTCCTGGATTGTGCAATTCATTGTTTTCCATAAAACTAGAAATTGATTCCTAATCACTCTTTCAAACACTTTTATTATGTGTGATGTTAGTGCAACTGGCCTATTATTTTTTGCCAAGGCTTTACTCGCCCCCTTGTGCACACGGAGCTATATCTGCAGATTTAATTAAGTGCTGCTGGTATCTCCCCTGTACTCCAGGCTCTTCTCCATATTACGCTGAGTGCTCTCGCTACTGGTACTTTACATTTCTTTTATAATTATTGAATTCCATGAGTCAGCACCAGGGGTTGAGTGCATGTGTATATTGTCAATTTCTCTTTCAAAGTCTTCCGAGTTTGTGTAATATCCGTTATATTATCTGCAGCTGGAGTGTCATTCA
>WNGS01163522.1:0-12247 GCA_020271785.1 Procambarus virginalis
GCTGTGAACTCCTAAGTGACTCACTCTGTGTGGTCAAGTAGAGGTTCATAGTTAGTGCATATATTCCAGCATTCATATTTTACTTACTTTTGTATGTCAATTCTCCTCCCCATTAACGTAATCTATTTTCATGTTTATATTGTTTATTGTTTTGCCAGTAAGCCAAGTTTTTGCATTTATTTCAATTTGTGTTTTCTTATTGTTATTAAAATCCATATTTTTATTATTGCTTTTCGTCTTTACAACCTTACCACAGATTACCAAATCACGCAGTCATTCTTTTTTTTTTTTCTCTTTTTTTTTTCCTTTTCTTTTTTTTATATTATATGTGGCCCAGCAATGAGAACTGCTAGTTGGAAGACTGCCGACCACCATTTCCAACTCGATTACCGTCACAATACTAATATATATATATATATATATATATATATATATATACATATATATATATATATATATATATATATATATATATATGTATATATATATATATATATATATATATATATATATATATATATATATATATAATGTTAAGTGGGAGTACCCTACAGCATCAGTGGAAAAACATAGCCTGGCCAATTATCAATGTCTAGGGCAGTGAAAGGCTAGGAAACAATATTCCAGTTTACTGGGCATTAAAATAAATCCACATAACATTAACAAATAGTAAACAGTCTACTAAACTCACACACTATTACTAATCCAGCTTCTCAACAACTGGGCATGATCAACAAACAAATCTCAAAACTGCATACAATCAGCATTAGCTGACACCAGGCTCTACCCTAGTGCAATGGGACACTAGCGCCTATTATGCTGCTAATGTCAATATAGGGTGATGGTGTCACAACCAGTAACAAATGAGGTATGAGGAATCAATATCATATACAGCACAATGGCATTTCTCAAGTTCCTCAGATACCCACCTCACTAAGACATATAAAAGCACCTACCACCTGGTATGAATAATGCACAACGGTAGACATGACCCATGGTATACATTACTGCAACATGACAAATATTCTAACAGTCAAATAACAAAAATAAGGTCACTAATCCCGACCCATAACGCCAACAGATGCGCTCGCCTGAGAGGCGACATGTTCTATATATATATAGAACATGTGTATCAAAAGTTTGTCTATGTGGCACCTGACAGTTAAGTGGCACTTCGGATTCGGAGTCCTGAGGTTCCGGGTTCGATCCCCGGTGGAGGCAGAGACAAATGGGTAAATTGTTTCTTTCACCCTAAGGCCCATGTTCACCTAGCAGTAAATAGGTACCTGGGAGTTAGACAGGTGCTACGGGCTGCATCCTGGGAGGAGTGGTGTGTAACAAAATGGAGGCCTAGTCGAGGACCGGGCCGCGGGGACCTTAAGCTCCGAAATCATCTCAAGATAACCTCAAGAATCTCACAGTGCCATAATCTCAGTAAATGTCACGACAAGAGGACAATAGAATCAACAATTATGAAATGGAAATTACACAGTATACATGATAGTAATACATCCGAGACCTAAATGTGTACATTTTCCATCATAGTTCACATAATATTTCCTATACAGCATTAAGTGGCATTCATTACAAAAAGCATATAAGGAAGTTTTTCAAGCTATATGACATTATGCTACTGATATTCACCAGACTTCTAATATATATCCACAAATACATGGGATACATCTTTAATACAGAAATATAATATACATGGTTATGTATAACCTACATCGGCAATACACAAATTATAATAATATACTGCCAAAAGAAGACTAACTATAATCTATATAAATAAAAATGGAAATGTTCGTTTGTTCAAAAACGTTAATTTCCGAAAGTTCTTCACTGGTTGCTTTGAAATTTTCACACAATGATCCATTCGCATCTGAGCGGGTTTTTATATACATAATATATTTATTTCACGTCTATAACGGAAAAAAACATGCTTCTTTTGAAAAATTGTTATGATCATGTGGAAGAAATCTTCAAAACCTCTTTTCCGATAGCTTTGAAATTTTGACAAGACGTTGCATTCGAACAGGCGCGTGTTTTTGTATACCTACTATATACACACCTCACCTGAGACAGGAAAAAACATGCTTCTTTTGAAAAACAGTGCCACCTGTTGGACGTAAGAGCAACACACGTTATAATCTCCCAAAGTTCTTCACCGATTGCTTTGAAATTCTGGCACAACGTTCCCTTCGAATATGGGCATGTTTTTATATACCTACTATATCGATGCCACAACTTTGACAGGTATAAACATTTTTTTTTAAGCACAGCGCCATCTGTTGCATGTAATAGCAACACACACACACTATACAAAATATGTTACGAATTCCATTTCTATGTTTCCGTTTGCATTGGTAAATTTAATTGTCATAGAGTTCGATTTATTAAAATTGTTATTGAATTAATTTGTGTGACATTGTGCTGGAATTCAGTTGTGTTGTTTACCATACCATTCATTTTGTAGGTATAAGAATAGTTGACACACCTGTAACAGGTAAAAGCATTCCTTTTTTTTTAAGAAACAGCGCCATCTGTTGCATGTAAGAGACACACACGCTATACTAAATTTGGTACGATTCCATTTCAATGTTTTCGATTGCATTGACAAATTAAATTTTCATACACTTTGATTTATTTTAATTTTGATTTAACTATTTTGTTGTGACATTGCATTGGAACTAAGCTATCTTATTTACCATACTATTCATTTCGTGACTATAAGTATAGATGCCACACCTGTGACAGGTAAAAACATTTTTTTTTTAAACAATGCCATCTGTTACACGTAAGAGCAACTTACGCTTACTAAATACGTTTTGATTCCATTTCAATGTTTCCAATTTCATTGATAAATTAAATTTTCATACATTGATTTATTTTTAGTTTGATTTAATTATTTTGTGTTACACTGAGTTGGAATTAAGCTTTGTTGTTTACCACACCATTCATATAATGAGTATAGTTTATTTTTATATTTTATTTTTTTTAATTTTGTTTTTAAATTGTTTTTCTTATATTTCAGTGATGGGAACTTCAGATCATTTGATGTTCCCTATTTTCTGATGGGAACATCAGATCATTTGGGAGTGCATTGGATGAGAGAGTGGGGAATGGTGGGGAGGATGAGGGGACGGGAGTGGGGGATGGTGGGGAGGACGAGGGGACAGGGGATGAAGGGGTAATGGTAGGGAGGAACAGGGGAGGGGGGAGATGGGGATGGTGGGGAGGACGAGGGGACCAGGAATTGGGTAAGGGTGGGAAGGACGAAGCGAATGAGGAGTTGGGGGACGAGGGGACAGGTGAATGGAGATTGGTGGGGGGAGGACAAGGGAACAGGGAAATGGTGGGGAGGACGTGGGGACAGGGGAGTGAGGAATGGTTGGGAGGATGAAGGGGACGGACGAATGGTTGGGAGGACTGGGAGAAAGGGGGAAGGTTGCTGTTACTTAGCAACACACATGCTTTGCTGAGCCACAGCAACAAATGGCCGGGTACAGTTAGTTTATAATATTCGTGATACTAGGCTAATCAACCAAGATATCACTATACATTTGAGCACATCACACACAGCCTCAGTACTCACCTAGCTGTACTCACCTTGTTGTGCTTGCAGGGGTTGAGCTTTGTCTCATTGGTCCCGCCTCTCAACCGTCAATCAACTGGGGTACAGATTTCTGAGCCTACTGAGCTCTATCATACTTATATTTGAAACTGTGTATTGAGTCAGCCTCCACCAAACCACTGCTTAGTGTACTCTAGTGCAGTTGGTATAGTGACCACCATACACCAGTTGGTATAGTGTCCACCATACACCAGTTGGTATAGTGACCGCCATACACCAGTTGGTATAGTGACCACCATACACCAGTTGGTATAGTGACCACCATACACCAGTTGGTATAGTGACCACCATACACCAGTTGGTATAGTGACCACCATACACCAGTTGGTATAGTGACCACCATACACCCGTTGGTATAGTGTCCACCATACACCAGTTGGTATAGTGACCACCATACACCAGTTGGTATAGTGACCACCATACACTAGTTGGTATAGTGACCACCATACACCAGTTGGTATAGTGTCCACCATACACCAGTTGGTATAGTGTCCACCATACACCAGTTCGTATAGTGACAGTAGTAGGGATGACGCTCCACAGACGATTTTTTTTTTTCAGGGAAAAAGGGAAGCTGAGTCACAGGGTTTTCAGGTAAATTTAGGGAAAAAAGGGACGCTGTGTCACAGCATTTCCAAGAAAACTCTACAGGCGATTTTTGTTTTAAATCGTGGATTTTTCAACTACTATTTCAAATAAAGCAATCTTATAAGTTCGTTGAGTGTTCTTATAATGAAGATAATGTCATAGAAGTTTGTTAAAGTTCTTATGGGAGAAATTCAATTTTTTCAGAGTTCTTACCTGTAATAAACAGTTATTTATGCCGTATACATTTAAGTAGGATTCGTATTTAGAAACTAGTATATAGCTATATAACTGAATCATTACCTAGCCATCTCCCTGCCTTCCCCCTCCCCCTACATCTCCTGCTCCCACCTCACACCCCTCCCTCCCACCCGCGAGTCATCTTACCTCACACACCCGCCTCCCCCTTCCCTCCCTACACCTGCGTCATCTGTGTTTACACAGCCAGCCAGACGTTGCCTTCAGGTCACCTCTGTAATCTTATCTTATCTTATCATTGTGTCTCTGGGACCTTCCCTCCTCTCTCTCTCTCTCTCTCTCTACCAGGTAAGTCATATTTTCATAATTCCGTACATTGTAATGTTTATTCCTTTTCATTAAACTAGTCAGTTTTACACAAATAAATCGTGTTAGTAAGCAAGTTCTAGCTCCTGTCCCCGCCTTAGTTTATCCCCGTAACTTCTTTACTAACAGTCCAATCCCCAAAAATTTTAAATAGCCATATTTCAATCGTAGTACAATACAGTAATTTAGTTACTGAGCTCCAGCTCTTGTCCTCCACCTTAGTTCCATCGCACATCTTCGTTAATACCCATTAATTTTCATGAAATTTAAAATCGTAATACTTCTAACTGAGTAAGCAAAGATAACACATTTACCAAACTCTAGCTCTTGTCCTCCACCTTAGTTCTCTCTTATATCTTCGTAATACCTAATCAAATTGACTGAAATTTTTACCCACTGTATTTCAGACCCTGTAAATAAGATCAAAACAGTTAAAGACTCCAGCTCTTGTCCCCCACCCTACCTCCCTCACATGTCTTCGTTAATATCCTATCAATTCCCCTAAAATTTATATCCGCTGTAATTCAGACATAGTAAAATAGTTCCGAACAATTATCAAACTCTAGCTCACTTCCCCCACCTTAGTTCATTTGTACAAGTTCTTTATTATCAGACCAAATCCCTAGTTATTTAAGATCACTATATTTCTATGTAATAAAATAAATCACGGCATTAACCGAGTTTCAGCTCATGTCCTCCACCTTAGTTCATCAAATTAGTTCGCATGAAAGCCGTCTCCAGTCTATCAAAGTCAGCATCATATCCATTAATACCCTTTACCTCCATTACCTTCTCATCCCCAACTTATCCAAACCTTCAATAATCATACTGTATTTGCATATTTCTCTACAAATACCCTTCACGTTCTTCACATAATCAGTGTTCATTCTTCGTATTCCCTACGTTCATTATCATGTTCCCTGCTTGTTCACTGTGTTCATCAGCTTTTCTTACATGTTCTCGATCATTTTCCCCAATATGTTCACTGTGTTCTTTGTCATGTTTTCATGTTCATCACATATTCTCTGTACAACTTTATACTCAATATTTATGTTCTCAGTATTCTCAGCTTGTTCTTCACATATTCATCACCTTCTTTACATGTTCTATGTGTTCTTTGTCAATAGTTCATGTTCCTCACAAGATCACTTCGTTATCACCTACACTTACAAGTTTTCTACATTCTTTGTCATATTCTCTATGTTCTTCACAAGTTCATTGTTCAAGTTCTTTAGTAACAGACCAATTTTCCGGAAATTTGAAGTAGATATACTTCAAAGGTAGTAAAGCAAATCAAAAAAGTTAACGAGCTCCAACTCTCGTCCCCCCACCTTAGTTCTCTCTCGTATCTTCGTAAATAACCAATAAAATTTCCTTTAATTTATAACATAGTTGTTTCAGATGCAGTAAATAAAGTCAGTTTAGATACCAAGTTTTCAACTCTTGTTCCTGCTTAGCTCATTTGCACAAGTTGTTTATTATCTGTCCAAATCACCCGAGATTTAAGATCTTAGATCATCAAACATAAATATATTCTATCAAGTCCATCTCCAGCCTAGCTCTTTACCAGAGTAATCGTCTAACCCCAACCTGCGTAATTATCTTTCACCCCCTCCCACATTCCTCCATCTCATCCAAGTCTCATAAATTTAAATGTAGCTGTTAATTTGCTTTCTTTCTCCATTCATAGCATATTCTCTGTATATTCAGATCAGTATTTAGTCTTACATATTCTCTAGTTCGTTCCATTTTATACAAGACTTAAACAACTATTACTATGCATCCTATCTTATCTTAACATGACTCATATGTAAATATACCCAACTCCTTCCATCCATTACATGTCCCAGCATGTTCACCGCCCAACTCGATACTCTTTATAATTTACATGTTATAGCATGTTTTCCGCGCATCTTGGTACCAACGCTTACAATCTCTCTCAATCCTTTACATGTCTCAGCATGTTCGCCTCTCATCTCACTACGCTTTCTACTTTACATGTTGTAGCATGTTTTCCGCGCATCTTGATACTCCCACTTACATCCCAGCATGTTCCCCTACCTAACTTTCAACCCTTTCTTACAATTTTCCTCCATCCAGCCGCTACATGTTCTTACCCATTCATTACAGTCCCCTACATATTCTCTATTCATCTTTGTACTAATTCTTAAACTAGTTGTTTCTGTCATTTTAGTAAGTAGATCTTCGTTAACAACAACAACAACAGTATCATTACTAATTCTCAATGAGTTACTACAGAGCATTTAGTAGTTATCCATTGTTTCAAATGAGGTCATTATAAATCATTCTAAGACATCTTCGTACAATTAAAGAAACTTGCCAATGCACTAGGTCATTACTTACAGTAGCATCATAAGGCATTCTTTTCGTAACTCAGTTTTATTAAACATACACCTTCAATAGTCAAAGGTAACTTTTCAAGTCATTGTAATCAAATATTTCCTTTAAACTTACTACATCATGTCATTATCAGTTGCATAATTAAGTACTTGTTTTAGTCCCCAATGTAATAAGCAAATTAATATATTAAGGATAAAGAAATCTTATTTAGAAGGGACATCGAGTTTATTATTACAACATTTAACATATACAGGTATTCAAGAAAATAAAATCGTAAACACAAACAGTTAATCATGGTAGTTAAGCAATTTTCAAGAAATCATTTACAAATATTCAACAAGCAATTGGATTTATTATATATGAAATATTTCCTCTACAAATTGGACAGCATTTCAGAGATAAAAGACAACCACTGCATGTCACCATATGTTTACACGGTAGTATTACAATATTTATATTTTTATCCATACAAACTCTACATAAAATATCTTCTTCCCAAGATTGTTCTATACAATCCTTGTTTTCAACAGTGCTATTACAAGTCTCAGGTAAAGTTTTCAATCCCAGATCTTCAGGTGTAACTTCTTGTTCCTCTTTATCATCCACTGCTTCATAAATTACTTCCCGTACTCGTAAATAAATATCTGTACCCTCTTGCATATACCTCAACACTATTTCTAGACATCTACTTTGTATAATAAAAGGTAATAAATCCCTGGATTCCTTAAGGTACTGACTTAATGCATATCTTATACTCTCAACAGGTATTAATTTTTGATGAATCAGATTTTTGAACTTATCCATACCCTCCATTAGGACATTAATTAAATCATCATCTATAGGTTTTATAGGTAGTGGTAATGTCAATCCTGCATTCTTAACAAATTCCTTGCCCCTTGCAAAAATAATGTAGGCACATTCAGGGCAACATCTCGCATGTAACGTCCAAGGATCATCTTCTGGTCTCCAATTGCGTATTCCACAGGCGCAGTGAAAACAGCAGACATGGTCACTTATACCTGAAACCCATACAACAATACAGCATCAACTCGTTACTATCTTTAACTAATATTCATTATTCCTTTACTTACAACTCTATTACATTTTAAATAATTAAACACTTCATACCGCAATAAAAAAACCAGCTTCAGCCAGCTCGTGAGAAGTTTGCTTGACTCTTCCAGGCCATGTCATATCAAATGTCTCTAGGCGACGTTTATAAGTCACCATTCCTGGACTCAGCGAATTCCTAAATTTTATCAATCCCAGATCATCCTTGGGAGGTGCACCACCTAAAATATAATATAGTTATGTAAAATATTCTTAGAAAGAAGAAGAATCTATTAAAGCAAGTTTGTACAGAGTATATAAGACTGACATAAGAATACATTGTAAGAATATATACTTACTACTATCACAGATTTTCTTATTTCCCAGTTCAATTTTAAGGGAAACAATTTCCAGTCCATATTGGAAAGCTATCTCAGACACCTCTAAAGAAACATTGTCACTCCTCTTGCCTCTAATAAAGGCACAGTCTTGATTAATCATCTTATGACGTCTTCGAGGGGTATCACCAACAATCCATGCACCTACTATACAATAACAAAATGCACACAAACAGTAATCACTATTGCGGAGATAATAGAATCCATCTTCAACTAAGTCTATAGGGTTCAACCACTTAACAGGCCAATCCACAAATGTTTGTAGTCTTACTCCTGCACATTTAAGGCTTTCTATACTGTAAAACTTCCTGGCGCACAAAGGATCCATCGTGTGTGGGCAGCACTAACTATTAGAGTAGGATAAGCAAGTATATATCCCTAAAAATAAGTATCGTACATCGCTACATATTTATCAGTTTCCCCATTTATAATAGACAGTGTTTTTCTCTGAGTACTTCTCAATTAAAATCCATAAAGTTTCTTAATTAAATAAGCTCTTTTATATAAACTACATTCATCATTTCTTATCCGCAATAGAAAAAAATACATAACGTTGGCAATCTCACTAGAAGTATACTATTACGTCATTATTCACAGCTGCCATACATAAATGATAGATATATATATTTTAGTAAAAATTCGTATTTAATCTAATTTTAAATATACTTAAAAGCATCTATATCTTAAATAAAATATACTATTAGTTATAATGTTATATATAATAATATTCTAGGGTTTCAGAAAATCCTTATTAATATAATCAAAATAGGTGGTAACGTTTACAATCTCCCAATATAAGAGCGCGACCTCGCATTAGGGCTATTATTACGATTATCTGGATCGTATCTACTACCTTACGAGGAAGAAAATTCACCATGGATACTGTTCTGAAAACTTGTCAGGGTTATTTAACTGACGATTCATTTTGTAATAATGAATCCTGCATTGTGTACGGAGTGAACTGTATATCCTGTGTTCCCCGAGGAATGGCCCTAGACTTAGCCAAAAAATATCCTCACGCAGACGCTTATAATGTTCGCCGACCCTTGTACAGTCTTAAGAGATGTATCCCTGAAGATCGTCCAATACCAGGAACAATTCATATCTCTAAAGGAGAAAATCTTCCATATATTGTTGCTATAGCCACTCAATATGGTATTGGATTACCTATAGAACGTAATAACATTGATCAGGGAATTATAGAAAAATCAAAAGACAGAAACATGCTCGCTGGATTAAACGAAGATACATCCATTAATTGTCTCGTCTACTTCAAGAATGGTATGAAAGATTTATTTAACTTTATCAAGGAGACTCCTCAAATTATGAGAGTTATAATACCAACAGGAATTGGCCGTACCTGCGTTCGAAGAGATGAAGTTTGGGAAAACACTTATCTTCCTGTTATTGAAGATATGCATAAACAGTTGAAACCCTACGGAGTGGAAGTTAAATTACTGTTTAACGAGGAGATTATGCAGAGGAAGAGCAACTAACACTCGGCAACCCTTTGTATGCGCAGTATTACCCCGCGCATCCTAAAGACGTATATATTCTTCCCCCAGACTGGTCCTCTTACCGTATCCTCCTCTTCTTGGATGACAGAATCTACTTCAAGCTCGGTCACTCAAGGCTATGGTGATCAAGACTATTGTTGGAGACATTGCCTCTCTACCTGTTTACAATAATCACGACTGTTTATTGTATGATCTTGATGCAACGAGTGTACAAATGTCTAAAATAGTGCAAGGAATGTGGGATCGTTACCCATATGCAAGATTACATCGTGAAAACTTTCCTTACAAAAACCGTGCTGTTGTATCTTATCGCAGTAACCCCGGCAGTATACATATTGGAGAACCGCCTGAATTCAACAACAGGATGGATGAAGATCCCCATTTACCCCTTATTATTGGATTAGTGAGTCAGTTTGCTAGTAGACCAGCAACTTTACCAACATACGAAAATCCTCCATGTGAAGTACGAAGTTTGGATGAACATTTTTACGATGGACTTGAAAAAGATACAGAATATCAATGATGGCGCTGGTTTGAAAAATCCCTGAAGGAAGCCCTTATTTACATTCTTAAAAGATGTGTTAAGAGAGTTATTATTCCATGTGGTTTTGGCTTGTCAAGTTATTTGGACAACTGCACAGTATGGGAATGTAAATATAAGCCAATACTTGAGGAAATTGGACAAAAACTACGAAAACGAGGTATTTTACTCTTAATAGTACATCCTAAAAACATCGTTCCTCCTCAGTCTTCCACCCACGGCATCTTTGAAAATAAGATTCCATACATTGCTGTTCTTCAAAATGGGTCCACAACTAATGCTACTGACGCTGCTAGGACACCTGCTGATGATGCTACGCCTGCTACCGCTGATGCTACATCACCTTCTATCAACACTAATTTGCCTGATGCAATTAGTTCAACACATGTTAATGTTACTACGTCTACCGATACTAATGTTACAATGCTTGTTACTAGTAGTTTTACAAATTTAGAAAAGAAGATGGACTGGGAATAATAATGTCTGTAGAATAATGTATACATTGTACATTTTTACATATTAAATAACAAAAATAGAAACTTGTGTTTATTTTCTCCCATTTTTAATGTCCAAATGTCAACTCTACTTTTCTGGGTATATAGGAAGAGGTACGAAACTTTTTGCCTACTTCAAGATGGATTGTTCTATGTACATGCAAGCAAAGCTTAAGCGTTTAAGTAAGTGTATTATAGATGCAAACTTTACTAGTGATGAAATTCTAAAACCTGGAGACTGTCTTGTCTACGATCCTCATAATTATCTGGTGGATTTGCACTGCTGTTATGGGAAAAATATCCCTACAGTAAAGTTTCCGAGTGTGAAGTGGTACAGAATAATATAACTCCAGGTGGTATAATACTTGGTTTATCTCCAGAACCAGAAATAAAGCCTCATATTATAGGACTTCAGTACAGTAGCTCTAATGAAGATCTAGGATTACGGAAAGATATTATTAAACGTTGGAGTTTTAAATCTGCAATAAGACAAATTTGTCGTCAAGCTAGAAATAATAACTTAATCCACCGTATAATTATTCTACATGGTATTGGGTTTAACGACGGAATAGGATAAAGTAAAGAAGAAGAAGAAGAAGAAGAAGAAGAATGGGAGACACACTATTTTCCAGGACTAGCCCATTTAGCTTATGTTTTGAAGAATAATAAAAAAGAATTATTAATGGTTCGCATCCCTCTCGGGGAAGATGTTACTGGGACTGGGCGAGAGAAGAAGCAAGTAGAGGGTGGATCTAATAAAAGGAAGAGAATGCCATAGTTAAAACTAGTAGATCTAAAATAATACATATAACTAATTTGGAAACTTTACAACTAAGAGAGAGAGGCGGAGCATAACTATCTCCGATGTGATAAGCTAGGCTGGGATATATGTTACCATAAACTTCCCATCTTGATCCTGCAGTGAGAAGACATACTTGAACCTTTGATGGATTTTTTAACTTGCTGGCTAGAGAGTTTCATTGTGTGAAATCAAATACATGTTTTACTTATAATTCTTTTCTAAATTCTAATGTCTATTTCTATATAAGATTGTAGTGTTTACGATTTCTTGAAAATTGCTTAACTACTATGATTAACTGTTT